>VZRR01004102.1:281822-293655 GCA_013398015.1 Oreocharis arfaki | reverse complement strand
TAATGATAATAATGATAATAATAATAAAAATAATAATAATAATAATAATAATAAAAAGTAGGTCTTTCTGGTCTAGTATTAAGATTTGAAAAGTGAGCGGTTACCAAAGTGTAATTGTTGTAAGAGATAAAAAGGGTCTTGCCAGGCTTTCTGGAGCATCTCATGAAGAGACATGAAGAAATCTACTTTCTTAACTGTAGTTGTTGTCGAAGTTAGAATTCCAATGTCAAATTAAAATCAGAGGAATTAAAAATTAAATGTCGTGGTCAACATAGCTTTGGGTCTCAATAGGGTTAGACATGGCAATGCATGCACTGGATCAGCTTGTCATGATCATTAGTCTCTGCAGGCGCAGCAGTTAGTTTCAATTTCCAATAAATTACATCTTTATTGATTTGCAAACAAAACAATGCTGCAACAACACTGGCATGAGGAAGCCTCTCTTTGGAGGTTTAGGGGGTTTTTTTGTTTGGATAGGTTTTTATCCCCATCTCCCTGGTTGTCTATTCACTTTTTGCAATGAAAATTACATCAGTTTTTAATGTAAACATTTATCTCTCAAGGACCGTCCCTGGAGTTTGGAATTGACTGCAGACTTATACAAGTCTTATTCACACCCAGCTAGTACTTCTTCATAGGTTTGCATGGAAAGGAAAAAAATTCACAAATGCACAGAATGAGTATGTAGAATTTCTATTACATATACACATGCAACATCAAAACCATTCTCCAATACGTTATATCTCTAATTTGTCTAATTTTTAATATGACTACAATGTGACTCATTTTCACATAAAAATCCTCTGTTTTCCTGCAGTTTTGTATCCTGTATCCCAGGTTTTCATTTGTATCTCAGTAAGATGAATGATGAGGTCATCTGAATGAGGAAACTCTCAAAAATTTAAAGATTGTTTAAGAAAATTATTTCTGAAACAGTACGTATTTGTCTATGTGATAATAAGTCTTTAACAGTCAGCTGTGTTATTAAAGTACTCATCTATTAAATAATTTTTGTTTGCCTATTATAGTGATATTAATTTTATTTGTTAAAAAGCTCTAAAATCCTTAAATGCTTTTGGATAAATTGTCTTACTCTTTACATACAATATAGGAAATATTAGTACACAGTTAATGCATTACCAATAAAAAAATAAAATAGAAAAAAAATAGAGGAATTTTTGCATCAGAATTTAATTTCCTGTTTAAGATGTGTTTCTGAATTACTATCTTTTATTAATTGCTCTTTAAACTGAGATAGCTGGCCAGGCTGTGTTGGAGATAATTCACTCTTTTTCCCTAAACATCCTTCACAAATAATATGCCTTCTCCCCTTGCTACAGTACATAACTGCTATTGATTACCTGCTCTCTTTTAAATTCAGCCTCTGTTCAGTGCAGAAGGGCACACACAGGAGTTCTGACCGATTGATCAGGATGTGCAGAATGAAGTTTAAGGAGATAGTAGCTCTGACCTTCAACCAAGAAGCCAATCCAAGCTGCTGTGTGAAGTGTGTTCTTTAATTACCCTAGTCTTTGCATTGATATTTTTCTTCTAGCTTTAGCAGTATATATATATGACATTTATGAATGTTTCTGTGGATACACACTAAACAAAGATATACAAAAGGGTGTTAATTATGCCTGGACAAAAAGAAAAACAAAAAAACCCCAAACAACAATAACAACAACAAAAAAACCCCCAAACAAGCTTCCTTCCCTCCCAAAAATCTGCAAAAAAACTAACGCTTATTTTGAAACTTTGAATTTTACATTCTTTTTAGTAATTCAGTGCCTAGAAATAATATAGAAATACATTGCTGTTATGGTTTAACCCCAGCTGGCAGCTAAATATCACACAGCCACTTGCTCACTTCCCTGCCACACTTGGTAGGATGGGGAGGAGAATCAAGAGGGAAAAGAAAATAAAACACTTGGGTTGAGATAAGAACAGTTTAAGAAGAATTTTTATTATATTAATAATAATAATAATTATATAATAATAAGGATGATGATACTAATAATAACAACAATACCAATAGAGAGGGAGAGGAGGAGGCAAAACCTAAGGCAAGGGATGCTCAATACAGTTCCTCACCACCTGNCCCAAACAAGCTTCCTTCCCTCCCAAAAATCTGCAAAAAAACTAACGCTTATTTTGAAACTTTGAATTTTACATTCTTTTTAGTAATTCAGTGCCTAGAAATAATATAGAAATACATTGCTGTTATGGTTTAACCCCAGCTGGCAGCTAAATATCACACAGCCACTTGCTCACTTCCTTGCCACACTTGGTAGGATGGGGAGGAGAATCAAGAGGGAAAAGAAAATAAAACTCTTGGGTTGAGATAAGAACAGTTTAAGAAGAATTTTTATTATATTAATAATAATAATAATTATATAATAATAAGGATGATGATACTAATAATAACAACAATACCAATAGAGAGGGAGAGGAGGAGGCAAAACCTAAGGCAAGGGATGCTCAATACAGTTCCTCACCACCTGCTGACTGATGCCAAACCTTTTGCCAAGCTGCAATCAGCCTCCTTTCAGGTAACTTACCCAGTTTATATGCTGGGCATAGCATTTTATGGTATGGAATATCCCTTTAACCAGTCTGGGTCAGCTGTCCTGGCTGTGCTCCCTCACACCTTCTTGTGCAGTTCCTCACTGGCAGAGCATGGGAAACCGAAAAGTCCTTGGCTGTGGGTAAGCATTACTTAACAACAACTAAAACATCAGTGTGTTATCAACATTATTCTCATAGTAAATCCAAAACACAGAATTATACCAGCTGCTATGAGGAAAATAAGCTCTGTCCCAGCTGAAACCAGGACAAATGCAAAGGATCAGAGAAGTTATAATGAACTTGATTTGACAGTATTGTAAATTGTCTGATAAACAGGGCAGTTGACTTACATAAACTTGTAAAAGGGAGAATAGACTTGGTATGGACTCTTGGAAGAATATGCAAAATAACAAATCCTATCCTTGTGTTCAAAACTATTGATGTTAAAATTGTACGTGGGAGTGAAACAGGTTAGAAAATGGGAACAAAAAAGAGAGATTAAGTGTTATGTTTATAATGGGCAGAACATGAAAAGTGCAACAAAAAAGCACACTAGGCGAGTGTAGTATTTATTGAATATTCAATGACATCTGAATATCTCACAAAAGAAAATGAACAGGTACATAGAGATATTTAATTTGACAGTTTTCTGCCAACCCAGATGCCATGAAGATGTGGTCATTGAGAAAGAGCAATAAGAGGTGACTGTTAAGTGGTTTAGTTACCTGTCTCCTTAAAATATCTTGGAAGTGTCTTCAATCTGTCTGTTGGACTTTGCAAGGTAGCCTTGAAGAGACCTGTCTGTGCTGTCCTTCAGAACACATCATGGTATCAGTGTTGTGCTATGTATGTCATTAGATAGCACAGGTTGATAGTGGTTGGACACCTGAGGCTCCTCTATGGAAGATACAAAAGGAGGACTCTCCTGGATATGATATGTTCTGTTCTGGCTCTGCAAGATGGGAGATAACGCATGGATATAGCGTTCCATAAAGAGTAGAGATATAAGATAAGAGAAGGAAGAAGAAAAAAAAGAAAGACAAAAAAGCCTCTGCCCCTCTCAAAACCAGACCAGGACAAATTTAGCACAATTTCTATCCATTTATTGTATCTTTTGCTAGACTTACTATTGAAATTGTTGAAATAATGCAAGATTTAGCCAGAGTCCTTGAGCTTTTTTCTTTCTTATAATATGGTGTGCTTGTACCATGGACATCTCCAGACTTCAAAATATTAGGACTGGTGTGCTCAGAATTTCTGTTTTGACATTGGAAGTTCAGAGAGGTTCAGAGATTGTTTTATCATTTTAACAAAGCATGATAATAGTGTTTAACTTCCAGCAAGTGCTAGCCTAGGAAGCAATAGAAAAAAAATTCAGACACTGATTCTCTTATTGCTGAGTCCTCATTGTGAGCAAAAGACAGGATATTGGCAAAAAAGATTTGGATATTGGTTTACTGCATCCTAGTTTATGCTGGCTCCTCTTGTTATACGTAAGCCTTAACATGCTGGTCACCTGAATCCATTTAAGTGGCAGTATCAGATGCTGTTTTTGTCGTATCAGTGCTGTTTGTCGTTGCCTTCAGTGCTACAGAATAAATGGTGTTATGTACGATGACAAGAGTAACACTCACTGTAATTTTTCCCCCTGTCCTTTCCAAGGGAGCAGTGTCTATTATTCAGCAAAAATTTCTGTTTCTGGGCCAAAACTGGCTTAGGTGTCATCCTCAGCTATAGCTCCCCTGCTTGCTTTAAGGGAAAGAAGAGTTTGTCTGGGTGTTTTCCAGTTCTGTGTTGTCCATATAGAGTCATAGATAAATTCAGATGATTTTTCTGCACTAGATCACTACACTAGTCACAGGAGAAAGAAAGATCTACTGCATATGAGAAAGTTTTCTTTATTCTGGTTCTTCTCCTCTTTGTTAATGTACAGCTTCATTTCAAAGCTAGAAGAAGTCATTAGAGAACTCATAATGATGCAGGAAAAAAATACTCTTTTTTTTTTTAAAAGGACCCTATCAGTTGTTTTACTTCATGTGATTAGTAAATACTGGGTAGCTTTGGCTCTGGTGTCTACCAGTGCAATGTAGAAATCCTCAGATAGGTATCTACACCAAGTAGACTCAAATGATGGGCTTGGAGGATACTATTACAGGTGGGAAGAGATGACTGGAACAAAGTACAGGTAAGGATGTGGGAAATTAGAAGTGGAGATGACTTCCTTGTTGATTACAAAAAAAATAGTTTTCTCCTTATTTCTTTGATGTCTTGAAGTATATGCTGCATTAGCTGATACATGCCTGATGTTGAGAGATCTTTGACTTTCAGCTTTCTGAATACCAAGAAATGCATGTTGTACTGCAACTGAAAACCTTTGCATATAAATCTTTGCATTGTTTAACTGACTTTTTTAGAAATGAACCTAAGTTCTTATATGCTGTAGAAAACACATATGAGTAAAGTAACGAAGTTGCAAACTGAAAAATGCTGCTTAAAGTAGTTGCAGAGATTTTATTCCCTGACATCATCATCACCTTCATACTGTGACTTAAAAAACCCCAACACTATGTTGGAGTCTAGACAGCCACACCCTTATGGCCTGCATAATGTTTTTTAATTCTTACTCCTTTTACAGTATTTTGGATGCATATTTACAAGGACATTTTGGGGCTGGAGTGTTTCCGGAAAAGGGCACGACAAAGGGCAGAAAACTGAGCTGGTGAAGGGTTGGGAGCACAGGTCTGATAAGGAGCAGCTGAGGGAGCTGTGGTTGTTTAGCCTGGAGAAAAGGAGGCTCAGGGGGAACCTTAACGCTCTCTACAACTGCCTGGAAGAAGGGTGTAGCCTGGTGGGGGTTGGTCTCTTCTCCCAGGTAACAAGTGACAGGACAAGAGGAAATGGACTCAAATTGCACTTGGGGAGGTTCAAATAGGATATTAGAAAAAATATTTCACTGACAAGAGCAATCAGGAATTGGAAAAGGCTGCCCAGAGAAGCTGTGGAATCACCTTTACTGGAAGTGTTTGAAAGGTATGTGGACGTGGTACTCGGGGACGTGGTTTAGTGATAAACATGATGGTGCTGGGTTGGATTCGATGATCTTACAGGTCTTTCCCAGCCTAAACTATTCTATGATTTATCATGTGGCTACCTTTCTGCTGTCGCCTGATGAAGCAAGGCAGAGCAGCAGGAAACCTCTGTGGTTTGGTCTATTTTTAGATGCCAATTACTGGCTGGTGCTGTATGGCTGGGAAAGATTATTCCTCCATCAGCAAACTGGAAGTACAGCAGCTTGGTAAATGTACAAGAGGAGGCAGGAATATTGCTGCAATAACTGTTGACTTTATCCAAAGAAGCTGTCATGTGCACTCAGGTTGTCTGGTTAGCCCAAAAAACAAAAAGGTGGTGAAACTGTACAGCTTTTGCAGTTTTATTGTAGTCATATGGAAGGACCTGGGACACTGAATAGGGAATTTTGCTCAAGATGTGGTAAGCACATCAGTTCTTCAAAATAACACCTTTCTAACACTCATGCAAACAGCCAGTCGTCTTCATCAAATATTTTTCAAGGAGCTTGCCATGAATGTTTTTTAACAAAGCAAAGGTGAGATTTGTGTTTAAAAAGCTGCCTCATGTTTGACCAGCAGAAGACTATATGGCTAGCAAGCACCATAGCTAAAACCTCACCATGACAAGAAATATGGAATAAAAACCATCTGGGGTATTACTTACATTTGAACATATTTTTTTTTCTGCAGAAAGTAAAAAAATTATTCAAATAGATGCAATTTTCTCTCAAAGTAGCTCAGTTGGCAAATTTTTTACCTGTTTTGCTTGTTATCTTTTCTGGTATCTTACCTGAGCAATTTCCTTCATCTGGCAATAATTTAGTTTTTCTGGGACAGTTCCTTTCACCCAAATGTATGCAACATTCAAAGTACCAGTGCTGGAGTGTGCTGCCATTATCCTTATTACCATCTCTTTTGCTTAATACCATTTGGGCATCCTTCAATCCCCAGCACTCACCTCTTCATCATTTCTCTTTCACTACAAAACAAACTGTAAATTTCCTATGGTTTGGGGGTTTTTTTCAATTCTTTCGTTTTCCGGGCAAAAAACTCCAAACAACTTATTGTTCACAAAGTCACAAAACCTTTTTGCTACTTTTGTTATGTAAAAGTAAAAATTTTCAATATTGCTTGTGCACTTGTTCTCTCTTCCACAAAGAAAGGCCTGACATGATCAAAGAGCAGCCTTGAACTGCAGAGCCAAAAAAGAGATCCGTAAAATGTAAGCAATGGGGAAAGTCTGAATGCATTCAAGTCATTTAGTGCAGCAAAGAAAATCAGAGAATACATGATGACTCTCAAATATATAAAAAGATAATATGAAGAACAAAGGAATAAAGTGTTTCATAATAGCTTCAGAAGCAATGGTATTACAGTTGCAGGAAAGCAGATTTAAGTTACACAGTAGAAAATATTTCTTAATGGTGCAAATACAGTTGAATAGGCATTACTAAGAGTTCTGAAAACCAGAAATGATGGAGCTATGATTTATTTTCTCTCGGGGCAGATAACCTCAATATCCTTTTCATCCATATCATTAATGGTTCCATGACTTCTGATCTCTTTTCTATTAACTGTTCACTTAAATAGACTCAATCAAACTGGATTTCACATCATCATTATTCTTGTACTGGCTCCCCAAATGTACTCATTACATCATGAATTAAATTAGATTGTGAATGACCTTTCCTTGAGGACTGTTATAAAGTGTCAGTTCAGTACATGGCACAGTAGAAAATTTTATTGAAGTTACTCTGAAATACATCTCTCTCTCTAAGGCTCCTTGGAAATCAGGAGGAATGAAATGTATGAAGATCAAGGATGAAGGAAAAAAGTAAAATTGATTGGCTTGTCACACTTCTGAATAGTCTTGGACTATGTCACTGGACGTTGTAAGCAGGGTCTGAAGTCCACAGTTGCCTTTAATCAAAACTGACTTGTTAAGATGTTTGTGAGTGTAACTGAACAGCTAAGTTTTTAACAGTACAAAACATGGGTGTGACTCCATGCCTAGCAGCATTGGTATGTTCTTTTTCTCTACTTTCCTTATCTTGTTCACACATCATAGTGAGCATGAATATAAAAATTTCTGTAAAGGTTTTTCTGAATGTAAAAAAATGTAAAAATTCTCAGAAAGGAATTGCTAGACTGCTTTTTTGTTCACTACATGTAGAACATTTTAATAAAGTAGTATTTTGGACTGAGAAACATATAAGAGTGAAGCTTATACATTTATATTAAATAACTCTACCTCACCCTATATGCAGTTGAATACCTTACATGGTTTTAGAACTCATGTTTGAATTAGATGTTTCACATGCAATTTGTGCATGTCAGTGTCTGGTGCTGCCTAGTGGGTCAAAAGCAGTGAGCTAGAGATTGTGATCTGCAAGGTTTTCTGATGTTAATTTTTTCCGAAGCCAGTGATGGTAAAGAACATCACAGGATGTCCCACTCCTAGCCATGTTTTATCCTGTAAATAAGAGATAATATCTCAGCTAACAGATAAGGTGAAGATCCTGATAACATCCACAGGCCTTCAGGAGATGAAGTACATGGCAGGTAGGAAAAACTTCCAGTGCTCTTGCTTCTTATGTCTCTGGTCCTTAGCCAAAGAAACTAAATTCTTTCTGAATATCTGATCGTGTATGATGAGCCTTAGTCACTTTTTAAATAGACAAAAATTTAGATTTTGTTAATTCAAAATTAAAGAAAATAGACAAAATTCCAAACAATACTAGCATTATTTCTTCATTTTTTAGTGTGCTTCAGATGGCTTAAATCATAAATATAATTTTGAATGAGTAATCATTTGTTGATTATTTTAACTAAGTCCTACAGCCATCAATCTACATCTTGTGCGTTAATTTCCTACATTGTTTATTATCAAGTTTTAGAACTAGTTGATGATCAAATATATACCTCTAGCTATACAGCTGTTTAAAACAGATTAACCCTGCAATGAAACATGTGGTTCTGACCTGTAATCCAATGCACCATATCTTTAACTCCTATGAATGAAAGTAAGGCGAGTTAGTGAATGCCAAAATATTAAATTCAATTGCTACTAGGTTTATTTTACAGAAACAAGTGTTCAGAAATGAATGAATAAGTGGCTGTGATTGGTTTCTTTTCACTTTCTGAGTGAAACAAGATTAATTGCCTGATGAGAGAGTGCATTAAAAAATTATTCTTAAGTTTAAATCTTTGAACCCAGTGCTCTTACTTTATGTATTTTTCTTAGCTATATTTTAACATAAGAGTTACTTCATTGTATTTTTCAGTTTTGAATAGAAGGTCATGCTTGGTAAAGGTCTACTTTAAATCATGTCCATTAAAATGGCTCCTACTGTTTTGCAAGTGATTGGAACAGTGGGCACTTCTGCTGAAATCTACTTTTCCTCTTTCTGTTAGAATGTATCAAAGAATCAAGGGTAAAAAAATTGTCCTTTCTACCAATGGTGTTCAAATTGAACAGGATAACACTTTAAAGCTATTTTCAGAAATATGCTTAAGGGGTTACATTTCTACCTGATACAGCTCTGTGGCTGAAGGTGGGTGATTTTGTCACATAATACTTACTGAGTTCAGGGTTCTGGATCTCTACTTGTCCGTGGTAACCTGCTGTTTTCATAAAGCAGATCCTGCCTTTTTAGGTGAAGGTGGTAATTCGAATCTGAAGGCATAAATGACCTATGGATTAAAAGAACTAAGCCCACACATTTTAATTAACTTTGTTCATGATTAAAACTACTTCCATGTTATCTTTGGTGAGTGATGTGTTTGCACTAATGTATGTGAGGGGAGAATTTCACTTAAGATATCTTGATTAACAACTTTGTACCCCTAGCTGACTATGCAGAAGCAAAAGAGAACTCTCCAGTTCCTTATATAAAATTACAATTTATGTAGTATAGACCGAGAAGCAAATTTTGACAGAAATGAAAGAAATACATCCATTTAAGATACAGTTCAAAGAGCCAGTCTGTTTTTGTACTAGCAACTTGTAACTAACTTTCTTAGGTTTATGATTCAGTATTTGCAGTCATGTCACCAACTTTTCAGCACAGACCTCTAGCTTAGTTCCAGGCATCACAGTATTGCAGATGTAACTCTGTGGAATTTTCATCCATCTTTCTGCCCTTTTAGATATAGTGGCTGAAGAATGAGAGAAGATGACTGCAGGGCTCAGGCAGGTAATGATTTCCTTGGGGGTTGGGTTTCTGTCCCTGTTATTTCATCTAATGTGAGTGTGATTCTGTCCTATTTCGTCCAATGCATTTCTTTCTAATGCCTCAAGGTGCACTTTTCCAAGTATACACTGATACAGTTGTGCTTCAACCACAGTGAGTGTTAGAAAATGTTGTGCTGCTCAAAACCTGGGCTCCCATAAATTTTCCAGTTCATGAACCTAAAAATAATAGTGTAGAGATTACATTAAAAAGTAATAATGTAGGATTTTTTTAGTCTACCAATAAAGTGGGAAATAATGTTTCACACCCTAGGAAGTACTCTGAAAATCAATACTATATGTGAAGGACTTGGACTATATTCAAGGATAAAACACCACAGAGAAATTGTAGCCAAACTCATCATTCGCTGTTCAGAATAGTGTTTGGATGATCAATCATGTACAGCCTAAACATTACATTAAAAACAAAATCAAAAATTGCTCCTTTGTTGCTTCCTTATATACAACTAAATGCCAAGTAGTAAATGTGCATTACTAAAAGCATAAAATACCACAGATCTGCAAGGAAATTCTTCCTGCAGTAATATATGGTTTTTGGCAAAGTTCAGTAGCAAAAAAATTATTTAGTTGATTGTTTTTTCTTTGGAGGTGGTTTTGGATGAAAATCTCAAGAAGATTTGGCAATGAGTGCTCACAGCCCAGAAAGCCAACTGCATCCTGGGCTGCATCCAAAGCAGAGTGGCCAGCAAGGTGAGGGAGGCAATTCTGCCCCTCTACTCTGCTCTTGTGATATCCCGCTTGGAGTGCTGCATCCAGCTCCGGAGCCTCTAACACGAGAAATACATTGACCTATTGGAACAAGTCCAGAGAAGGGCCACCAAATTTATCACAAGGCTGGAGTGCCTCTTCCTATGAAGACAGGCTAAGAGAGCTGAGGCTTTACAACCTGGAGAAGAGAAGGTTCTAGGGAGACCTTATAGCAGCCTTCCAGCACCTAAAGGGGACTACAAGAAGGCTGGAGAGGGACTTTTCGCAAGCGCATGTAGTGACAGGACAAGGGGAGTTGGCTTAAGCTGAAGCAAGGTAGGTTTAGATTGGGGATTAGGAAGAAATTCTTTCTTGTAAAGGTAGTGAAGGGCTGGCAAACATTGCCCAGAGAGATTGTTGACTCCCCATCCCTGGAAGTGTTTAAGACCAGGCTGGATGGCACTCTGAGTAACTTGGCTAGTGAAAAGTGTTACTACCCAAGACAGAGGGGTTGGAACTAGGTGATCTTTAAGGGCCCTTCCAACCCAAAGCATTCTGTGATTATTTTTTTCAGACTAGTGTTGAGCTGCTGGTACACAATCAAGTCATGTACACAAGCTTTTCTTCAACCGTTGCTGTTATGAAAGGCATGTTTCTCAAGGAAGGACAAAAGCCTTTCATAATCACAGGTCTCCAGCAACTGGAATTTTAAGAGATTTATCAAATATTTTGAAACCCGTAACATTATTTCAATAATTAGTGACAATTCTTTTTCCAAAATAATAGACTTCTATTACATGCTGTAAAGGAAATTGTTTTTGTCAGACCTGGACAGCACAGCTGAAGTCTGAAACACACTTACATACATGTACAACTCTCATGACATTCACATGGATCAGCTTGCAGGACCTAACAAAACATTCTTGTATACTAGACTAACATCTATATTATTCTATACTCTTACTGTGTTATCTGTTAGGAGACCAACTAAGACTGCATCTGTCACAGTAAGGTCTGTGACAATGAGTATTAAAAATGCTATTTATCATTTGCATTTTGTTTTTAGAAGTAATTTTGCTTTGAGAAGCTCTCACAGTTGCCAGTTAAATAAAAGAATATTCAGAAAAATGCTAATTCTTTTTAAATTTACTTTCATATGTTTTGGTTTTGCTATTCTGAAAACATTGAATTTCTTGGTTTGCAGCCTGGTTAACCTATTTTAAAAAGAAAGATAAATGGTTTTTTAAATAAACGAGAG
>VZRR01004102.1:164933-281800 GCA_013398015.1 Oreocharis arfaki | reverse complement strand
TTAAAAAAAAAGAGAGGCAAGGGAAAAAAAAAAAAAAAAAAAAAAAAAAGTGGTGACCTTAAAATTCCAGTATTTTAAAAGGAAAGGCAGATATTGCCTCTCGCTGAAGCTGATGGAGACACATCTGAGATTTTTCTATTCTGTTTTGGAGCTATAGTTCAGAAGCTCTGTATTTTAATACTTAATCCAAATAGAATGAGTAAAGCAACAGGCTGACTAAGGCTATTAATCTTTTTCTGTATGGAGAAGGAGTCAACTTGTAACTGTACTTTTTATTATAAAATACAGTCATAAGCCCTGAAGATTCTGAAATAAAGTCTGTTTTGACATCCTGTTAATAGCTGTTCAGATTGAAAATTTTCTTGTGTCACCACACCACAGCCCAGCTGGTGCAAACGATAGATGCTTTCTATTTTCTTAAATTGGTTTCCAGCTTTTGGATGATTTTTTATGCTGCTGTCCTAGAAAGGTTCGTGGCATCCTTTTAGAGACTTGATACCCCCACATTAGTTTCCTCCATGCTTTTTTTTTTTTTTTAATGTGTGTGTGTGTGTGAACTAAGCCTGGCATAATTGTGACTGTTTGCTTTTGATTAAACACAGGGGACAAGGACTGCAGTTCATTTACTACCTCTCAAGTAACCATGTCGAAGTGCATTATAGAGCATGATGTCTGAGGAGGTGTTCCTGCTATCTGCACTAAGCAGGCACATTTGCAAATTCATGAGCTATTTTTGAAATTCATGAGCCATCCTCTGCCCAGTTTTTCCTTTTGTTTTCTACAATAGAGCATTCAGAAGATTTAATTTTTTTTTTGAAAGCACATGACTGCATCTTTTAAAATATAAAACCAGTAAATAAAATAAAATGTGTATAATAAAAAGGTAAACCAAACATACATGAATTATGGTCGTCTTCCTTAGCCCCAATTTTTTCTTCATTCCATGCATTTCCAGATGAAATCATGAGACATATACAATTTCCATCCATTTAATCATCTTTAATTTGCCTGATTTTTTTGTTGGTGTTTTTGTAAGAACAGATAATTGTGCTCTGTCATATGTTCCAGTGACAAAGTATTTGTCTATGCTCATACATTAGCACAGGAATTGTACCTGAATATGAATATATGATGATGAATATAGGTGTGTCTTTTGTTCAGTCCCGTTCCTGAGTCCGGGCATCTCACCTGATAAATCCCATCTGGTTTCCACACTGGAGAGTTTTCCTGGTCTCAGGAGAAGGGTGTGTAGACAGCAATAATCACCAGGTAATTTACAGGAGCTTTCTAACTGTAGGACTCAGTTTTACATGACATTTCACGGACATCACCAAAATGCTTTTTAACCTAAGAATATCCTATGCTGCTCACATGGTTAGGAGACAAAGTCAGAAAAGCAATTACTCCTCTCCCTGGTGCAGGGCACTGTGGATAACAGAATATACTCTATGAGCTGGATGGAATTCTTTGGAAATTGACACATTGCAAAATCTTTCTTGGTGACTCAATGGTCTTTGTAAAACACAATAGCAGATATTTGTGGAAATTAGTACTACTGCTTATAAACTGCACTGATCTTTTATATATTGTTTATAACTAGGTGAGCTTCAATAAAACATCTGATTTTTCTTTTTTCGTTGTCACAGTTGGCTGTCTTTAGTCTCACACAAACTCGTTTTTCAGTTTCACCAAAGAGCTGTGACCTGAATAAATACAAGAGATTGTGGGAAAAACTGTAGGAGTTGCTCAGTTCTCTGTAACCCCGCATTAAATAACTATAGCCACAAAACATCAAATAAAAAGAAAATGAGCAATGGGGTGGGATTTCAAAATATCATTGATATGGGGAAAACATGGGGAAACATGAGAAAATAACAAAACGCGCC
The DNA here is from genome assembly GCA_013398015.1 of Oreocharis arfaki. Lineage (NCBI taxonomy): Eukaryota > Metazoa > Chordata > Aves > Passeriformes > Paramythiidae > Oreocharis > Oreocharis arfaki. The sequence goes on along the minus strand of VZRR01004102.1, from coordinate 279,914 downwards.
TTAAAAATAAAATCATTTTAAAAAAACCCCAAGATTTTTGTGTATGTATCCATGCAAAATACATATATAATACATATATTATATATATTATGTTATATATATATAAATATATGTATGGTTATAAGATGCTCTATGAAATCTTTGCACTAAGCCCAAAATAAAATCAAAGGATGATTGACCAGAAAACTAAGATGACAGCAGTCATTGAGATACGACTGACAAAGTTCAAAGAAATGAAGGCTGAGTCTGTGGACAGTTTTCTTCCAGGAACCAGGTCAGGCAACACAGAATCATGACTGCAAAGTCATATCCAAGACTAAAGAGCTGCTTTGGCTACCCAGGGCGACCATCTGTTTCAGCCAGTACGAATGCACTGGCTGTGCTACAGCTGCCTGAGAAGCTGTCTCCTTATCCGAAAGGCAGAGACCTTATGGTGAGTTCCAGTGCAACTGCATCAGGAACCCTCATGGAACAGAACAGGTCTGCAGGGCTGTGCTGACCTACCAAGTGGGCTGCTAGGATGGGACCAGCACATGCCTGGGCTCCAAGACTCAGATCACAGAATATTCTGGTTTGGAAGGGATCATCAAGTCCAGCTCTTAGGTGAATGGCCCAACACAGGGATTGAACCCCCAGCCTTGGTGTTATTAGCACTGAGCTTCAACCTCGTGAACCACACTCAGGGTCATCCTCTCAGAGGTCCCACCACTCACACACTCTTCAATATTTTCAGAGTTCCACTGGCCTCATGCCTTGGGGCTATCAATACTCCTGTGAGTAGGAGGACTGTAAATGGAACCCAGGAGATGGACAGTAGGAGTATGACAGTATTTCTGAAATACTTAATGTCAAAAGACTTTTAGTCCTACAATAAAAAAAATCGCATTTAAAACATGTATTTTCCAATAATACTTACCCAATCAAAATTATAGATATTTCAATCTATTTTTAAAAGATTAAAAGTGAGATGTTTTAGTTATGTAATAATAGGTATCTATAATGTATGTGTACAAAAAGAAAATTCCACTGGCAAGAATAAGAATCAATACTTCAAAAATATGTGTCCGAGCTTTTATTTTCATGCTATCTACCTGACTGACATTTAGTTACATTTACAGCTGTATCAAGGTTTTACTACAAATACATGAAAGATTAGATTTTGTATTGAATATTTTTGCACAATAATCAAAAATAAGGACAGGATATCATAGTTTTGTCTCTATTAGAGATTGGGGTAGGTGAAGCTATGGTAAACGCTGCTAAATTTCCATCCAGGTTTCACACAAATTACTGAAATGGAAGAAAAACTTAGATGTGGGTCTTGATTGGGTTTTCTCTCAGCTTGAGGAGAGATCTTGAAAACTTAGCAGTGATTGTGTTTTCAGATTTGTCAGAAACATTTATGGTCTCACACAGCAGAAATAAACCTAAGGTTCAATTCAAAGAGGTTTCTTTAAAGACAAAGAAATGAAGCACTGAAAAAATTCAAATGACTCAGGGTATCCCAAGTGGAGACTACCAAGAGGTTTCTGTACTGGAAGTGTGATATGAAGATGACAGTTTTGTTCTGTATGGTAGATAAGGTATTAGAGTAAGGGTTCTAATTACCTATTGGGCAAAGGAATATCCATAAAAAAATAACTCGCTGTATCAAGTTTGAAAATGTTTTCAAATGAACAGCATGCAATTAATTAATTAGAAGCACCTAGATATGAAAATATAAAGTTTCATTTAAAATACCTTAGCTTATGTTTCAACTGTTGGCTGATTTATATTTCTAAGCATTCAGAGACTGATTCCTTTCATATAGTTCAAATGGTTTTCCCAGCCTCAGGGAATAGAGAAGGAAATTTAAGAGAATAGTTTTTCAGCTTCATGGTCCCTAAAAATGCAAGATAACTCTCATTTTAAGGATATCTATTTTCTGGATGGTTTATTCTTTCTATTTTGCAAGATACTATGATACCAAATGAACAATATTCACTCGACTGAGTGCATCTGCCATATTACTTTATCAGTGTGGAGAAATTGTCCTCTGGAAAGGATTGTACAGAAAGGGAGATTGTAATTTCAATGATTATTCTTGCTGAAGAACTTATCTCTAAATATGTTTCCAAACATATTTTCAAATTAATGTTCCACTAGTGTACAAAAGTTGCTGAGGATGTCTTGTGGCTGCACTGCCCACAGCCTGTTTTTGAAAAAGAGATTAGAGACCCTAACACCTAAGACAAAGCAGGAGAAATTTAAACTTTGCTTTTCCTTCTCCCCCCCTCACTGCCTGTCTCTCTGCTAAAAGTCTGCGTACGATATTCTTTTGCTAAGGGAATATTTGAACTGGAGAGTACAAAATAATGAATGGCTTGCACAACAGTGAGAGCATTACTATTTTTTGTCAGGATTCCACATTCAGTGAATCCTGGGAAAGATACTTCAAAAGCAAATCAGTGACAGTTCATAAGTTAATTTTTTGTCTTTTTTCCCCCCAAGCATGTCAATGTTCCACACTTCCATAACATTGGTGCCTTCAAAGGTTTTCTGATGTAGACCACTGGTGACTTTTTCATTTTGCACACTTATCCCTTTTGAATTACAAGACCGGTGTGAGCCAGACATTTTTAAAAGATACTTCATAGGCTTTCTTTCACTGTGATTTTAGTGCACCTATATGTTGACTTGTAATTTCCCGGTCACTGGCCTCAGTAGAAGAGAGTTTCAGACATGATGAGGAATGTTGATGTACTTGGATGTTTTACTCTATGGCTAAAAAGTTTACATTGGTCTTTAAGATAATGAATTATGACAGCTTTCAAATATTGCTCTCCAGACCTGCCACAGAAACACCTTTGTGGACAGTCCCAGCTTTTGCATACCATAAAAGCAGGCATATTGATAATGTCACTACTACACTGCAGAGATATTCTCAAAATGTAAAACAGAACACTGAGCAGACTAGATGGTGATAATTACATAGTTTGGTGTCTTAAGAGGCTTAAAAATGCAGTAAGACCTAAATTAATTTGTCATATTGAATCCCAGGCACAATGAAAATTCATTTCATGTCCAGGTAAGTTAAAATACTCTATCTGAATATTCATCACAAATCGACTTTAGATCTCCTGAAATTACACAGGAGGAAAAACTCAATTACAGATTCCTTAGGGTGGTGAAACACCAGTTTTTGGAAGTTCATCTGCTGCAGCTGAAAGGTGACCTTGAAGCACCAGAGCCAGCACTTGCTGCCGAGGCAATCGTTGCCATTATCACACTTCGGCTGCAGCTTGCAGCAGCACTGTAATATTGTCACTCCTGGCAGAGTTCCCTATGTGCATTAGTATGAAATGGTATATAAAAAGCCTATATAGTCAATAAAGATGTAAAGTCTGGAAAAATTGTAGGAAAACATGGTTAATTTCCTTAGTTCCCTGGGCTCATTAAATTGGCTCAATGACTGGATTTAAAATAACTGAGCTGATGTATCAGCCTCAAATAATTTTTATGCCAGAAACAGCAGCAGTGTACCCTCTAACGCCAGCGCTAGATTTCCCTGTGACATACTGCCCTCTTGTGCATCAGTAGCTTTCTTATAGAGATAATCTAAGAGCAAGACACCCATTTAATAAACGAAAGTTCTCAGACTCTCTCTTGATCTCCTTTGAGATTTTTTATTTTTATCCAAAATGAATGCAATTTCTTAGGTCATGATGGAGAGGCAACATGGACTGGGCTTGTCCAGGCTGGAGAAGTGAAGACCAAGAGGAGATACTACTGCCATGAGGGGAAGTGGGGAGCAGACTGGGCAGAGCAGGGGAAAGAGGAACTCCCTCAGGACCAGCAAGAACTGAACCGAGTTTTCTGTGACCTGGGAAGCCAGTGAGTTGTCTGGAATCGAGCCTGGATATTTTTAAAATTGATTTCCCATCTTCAGTTTTTCTCTGTTTAAAATGTCGAAAATTCTACTTTATATTTTATGACAGCATAAAAAATTTTGCATTTAAAATCGTTTTTGCTTATCTATGGAGAAAGCACTACAAGGAGGCTTTTGTAACCTTAGAGCTCCAGCAGAGTGATCACACTCTCATACCTGGGAATTCTGTTCTTGTGTCAGTGACATTTATTTTGTATGGAATGGGAAGTCTTCAACCAGGAGAGATTGTGTTCTTTTAGATCTTTCCTGACAGGAAAATCACTTTTCTGCTTGAAGTTTGGTGTTGAATCAAGCCTCCTCAGACAAGAGAAGAAAAAAAGCTGCTGTAACTTCCCAATATAGTCGTTGTCCATTAAGCTCTGGGTGAAGGAATGTCCCCTTTCACACGTTGAACAGTTGATTCTCAGGAATGCCAAGTACCACAGATGAAATGAACTATACTTTTACCTCATGAGAGGTTAGATGAGAGTTATAGCTGCAGTTAGTTATGTTCAGCAAGGATTTGTTGCACGGAGGCAAATCCTGTGGCAGAAATAAGAGCACATGAAAATTACTGCATCTTAATTTAGTCTGTCGAGTTCGGCAGTAAGCACTTAGGCAGACACATTAGGTATCAACATCTTTTACCTGATATAGCCCCACTGTAACAATAACATCTGGAAAAGATACTGAGGCTTTAGTGCTTCTGAAAAACGTTTTGCTGTCTTTGGATTAAAATTAGAAAACTATCTGGTAATTTAAAAATAAAGCATATTTCCCCTACTTGTAGCAATGTTTGGCCCCTATACCTTTATGAGAAAGGAAGAAATGGTAGTACATCTCTTCTACCATCAGTCATGTACCACACCTCTATGAAAGTGCTAGAAGCTTTCAGAAACACAACAGTTTAGATTTCTTAAATAATAATAGTAATAGTAGCAGTAATAGTAGTCAGAGTAGTAGTAGTAGTTGTAGTAGTAGTAGTAGCAGTAAGAAGATTATTTGGAGAGGAAAGAAAATATTTTTCATGTAAAGAATAATTGTTCAAAATATGCAGGGAAAAACTACCCTACATATTAGATACTGCATAGCATATATTTTCCAAGCTATTTTAGCTGAAAAGGCCTGCATACATTTCATGTATCTGCCAAGTGCCAAAACATGTATAATACAAGGTGTAAAACTGGGGATTTCGGCAGGATGCCTGTGAGGTTACTGACCCTGAACAGGAACCAGAATTTTGTGAAACCAGCAGGTGGGTTGTCTAGCTCAGGTTGAAGTGTGGAGCAGTGTCTGGAACCCAAAAGCTGAAAGTCTTGCACACCATCTCCCTGGTTTTAATGGCAAAGGGACTGGACTCTGCCTGTGCACAGTAGCAAAAAGGCTCTGAGTCTTCTAAAAGATAATTCAGAACAGAAGAGTTGCTTATTACTGTCTAAAAGAATCCTAGAGACAATTGCCTTCTAATTAAAAGTTCTTTGTTAGGTGTCTAAAATTTTACAAGGCAAACTTTACCAGCATCTTAGCAAAATGAACTCTGACAATTCATGCAACATCCCCCAGCTTCTAGTTCATTCCAATGTAATATCATTAACGTCATCAATAACATTCATCAAGACAGTTTGGTGGTAAGTTATTTCCATTAACATGATTCTGAACGATAGTTTTAAATCAGTTAGCGTTATTTTCAGAAGCCACTTTAGACACAATTTTTGGTATCAGAAACAAACTCCAACATCTCCAGTGTATTGTTCTTCTTTTATGTTTAGCAGACTTGTCACGAGAAGTTCTATTCAATTTTACTCCATTTCAAGCTGTGATTAGGGGAGAGCCAGTGAGAAATTAAATAAAGATTGTAAGCCCAGGAGCAAGAAAATAAATCTCTAGTTTAGTGTTATATCTGATGTGTAAGTTGAAATATGTCCAATACAACTGGAAAACAATGGGGACGAATTATTGAACAAAACCAAATAATAAAAGAGCCTCTGGTATCTTAATTTAAAACAAAAAGAGAAGCAACTTAAGACTTGCCTATTTACTTGAATCAAAACAACAGCTCAGTTATGCTACAATAAAATAATGACAGCAAAGCTGCCCTTATCGTAGCGATTTTTAGTAATTTGTTTTATGCAAATAATATCCTTATTTTATGCATCACATTTTGCCCAGCTCTGAAGAAGACTGCACCAGTGTTAAATGTTGTGTGTGTAGTTGTACTGACTATTCTTAAGAATCACAGCCATTGCACACAGCAGAATTTGGCTCAGTCCTGAATCTTGTCTCAGTACAATTTGGCATCATCTTCTTCCACTGTCACTTATCTACTACTGCACTTGTTCTGCAAAGATATTATCTGGCCTGTGGAGTGAAATCTGTCCAATAACACTGAAGTAATTGGTAAAACCACATTTTCTTCCAGCAGAACACATAGCGTTTTCAATTACAGAGCTTATTTACTGCCTGCTTTCTTAGCTACTTTAACTGGCTATTAGTACTCTTGTGGTAGGTACGTATTTCAGTTATGCTAGGTTTCCAAAAAGTGGTGTTTATTAAAATCAACTCTAGCTGCCAAATTACAGTGGATATTGACATATCGTGAAACTAACTGAATGACCTGTTACCTGAGTCCAGATGTACAAAAAGAAGCAGCAGTCAAGCTCAGAGTGCTAATATGCATAAAGAAAGCCTGGGCATAAGAGGTCTAAAACCCACTTATACAGTATTTACGTTTACTATTACAGAGTAAAATATTTCAATATATACTATGAAATGTGGTGACACGTGAGAGAGACCTTTGTATTTATTTTCAAGCAGTGTGAGTAAACGTTATGTAAACATCTTAAAAAAAGAGAACATTTCTTGTTTGTAAATTAAAGTGATGTGTACAGACAGAACTTTGCAATATGAATATAACCTAAATGTTCCCTGAAAGTTTTTAAGTGCAATTTGTGCAGTTTGCCTTCTAATGACAAAAAATGATGATGACAATAAGTTTTCTGAAGGACTGGCCACCCTGGGGAGATGTTTTGCTTCACAGCTCACCTCTGCTGCTGCAAGTGTGCCATACAGTTCCTGACTGCCTGAACCAGGCAGGGGCAAGGAGAGACAGGGGATGACTCTGGGACATCTGAAAAATATATTTCTTTCAAGAATCAGGAAAAATTAGCTTATGAAATGTTTTAAATTAGCCCTTTGCTTTGAAATAGGGAATATATCAGTTCTGTCACTGCTTTTAGTGGAACAGAAGAACTAGCATGGACTCCTTCCAAAACCAGATGTCTCTGTTCTTTCCATTAAGAGTCAGTCACATACTTGTGTATCGTGTAGCATACGCTTCTAATTCCAGCTGTGTAGATTAATAGGTTGAGGTTTTATTTTCATACACGGCTTATGTAAGAGCCGAGATGCAGCTTCTGAGGTGTGTTATAAAACAGGTATCAAAATTTTCTGTGCCTCAAGTTGAAATGGATATTTTACAATAAGGAAAGTGACTCTTCCAAGAATAGACTCATGGTTGGCAGGCTCTATAGCTTGATGAAAAGCATTGCACGGTTTTGTGGTCCACCTGAAGAGTAAATTTAACGTCTATTAAACGTTCTAAGCATACTGGTCAGAAACAGTATTTTCTTTGATTTTTTGTCCCCCCAAGCACTGCTTAGTGCCAGTTGATGTCAAAATCATCTTCATTTTACTGGCATCATTACATTACTGTGGTAGGAATAGGTAACATAGGTGCATGCACTTCCGGAATGGGCTGAGGTTCTTCTTTGCATGTGTGGCTCTGTCACGTGTTTTGGGACTGCTTGTTGCTAGCAGGCAAAATTGTTTACTGGGTCCAAAAGAAGCAAACATGGACTAAAACCCAGTTTGGGGGTTTCTGCTGTTGCTAATGTTGGCCAATATAAATCTTATAAATACAGATAGTGGAGCTTTTGATTGAGGCGCAGCTTTATTTTCCTGCTTCACATGACCATATTGTTGAGACGGCATCGCATTTCAGTGTTTGCCAATGGGAACATTTATAATGGATGCATGGGTTTCATGCATGAAGAGGCTGTCTTTGCAGCTTTGTCAGAGAGGGACTGGAGAGGTTCATGGTGGAAAGCAAGAAGGAATCGCCAGTCAGTACATGCTGCTGCACAAACAATATCTTAGAGCAAGTATCTCTGGAGAAAAATCAAAGAGGAAATATTACTATTAAAAGATTACTTGTCCTGAAGGAGACTTATTTGCCAAATAGAAATGGATGATTGAACCATACCCGTGTGCAGTGGTGAAGATCACTATCACAAATATTGGCAGTTTCATTTCTGTAATGACAAGATGCCCAATGGTGATCACACAGAGACATAATTCTTGCAGCAATGATGTCACTTAATATTCCAGTGGTTTCATAAAGACAGGCAGAAGGTGCTGACTTTCAGAAAAGCTGTTGATTTTTCCAACAGCCGTTTCTTCATGGCACTGCATAAAGTGCTAATTGCCATGGCATTTGTTGAAAGCTTCAACCCTCATAATGAAACAGGAAAAACTGCTGAACTAATTCACAGCAGCGTGTTCCACTGCAGATCTGTTATCAGTGGTTTTAAGATAATGAAATTATAACAAGAAAAATGTGCCATTTTCCAGTCAGAATTAACCCTATGCAGTTTTATCTGTTAATTAAAGCACTTGAGTAGTACTCTTCACTTATTATCTGGACCCACACCCAATATCTATTTGTATTTCTTTCAGGTCTTTTTTCTTTAGCTTGGAGATGAAATATCTCATAATCACTTCAGTGAGGAGAGAGTTAGGAACAGGGCTATTTCTAACTATTCAGAAGACTCCAATATACCTTTATAGTTCTCAACAGGTGTTCATCTGCTTGTCCATCTCTGAATTGCTTCTCTTTTGGTTTAGAGCAGATTCAGAAGCTCGCAGTTAAGCCAGGGAGGTCACTTGCTCCACCTGTTTCCCTTACTTTTAAAGGGGATAAACAGATTTCATGATTCCAGGAGAGGGTTCTCGAAAAATTCCCAGCACTTGCTAGCTCCTTTATCCTCCGTGGAAGCTTCTCATCAAACCCCTCTCATTTGAGCTCTGAGTTGGCATTTCCACTTCTAAAATCTAAAACCTTTGTCATAGTAAAAACCTTCAGTGTACTCATAAGGATCCCAAACTCCACAATAGTGTGATCACTGCAGCCAAGACAATCAGTAACTGAGATATTGCAGAGCTTTTCTTGGTTTATGAGTAACAAGTCCAGCAGTGCTTCATCCCTGCTTTACACATCTGATGTTTGTGAGAAGAAGCAGACCTCTATGCATTCCAGAAACGTGATGGATGACGTGTGAGCTGCTATATTGTTCTACCAACAAATGTACATTCAAGGTTCTCCATAACACAGAGCATGAGTCCTCCTCTTCTTTTTCTCCTATCTCTATGCGTCAGCATAGCCATCCATCATGATCCTTCAGTCATTGGGAATGTGATGTGAGTCATTGCTCCATGTTTCAGTTATTCTAATGAGATCATAACTTTCTGACTGCATGTGGAGCTCTGGTTCCTCCTGTTTTTTTCCCCAGGCTGTATGTGCATGTATGTATACACTCCAGGTGGTTAGTCTTCTGGTTCACGTCTTGGGAGGTAGCTAAGGAATATTTGCCACTGCTCCAGTTGGCCCGGTTTATCCCCAGTTTGTTGCAATGGCATGAGCATTGCCGCTTTGGACCCTGTACCCCAAGTCCTTCTGCTTAAAGCCCACCTCACCATGTTGGCCAGTCTGCTGCCAAAGATTCTCTTCTCTCTTCTAGACAAGGGGATCCCATCTGTCTCTAACAGGCTATAGTCACTGAAGAATCTCCCATCGTCATAAAACACAAAACCCTCGTGAAGACACCAGCCACAAAGCCAATAGTTGATTTGCATTATACATCTATTTCTGGCTGCACCCTTTCCTCTAACCAGAAAAATGAAAGGAGAGATAACTTGGGCACCAATACTTCATGCTTGCACTGCCAGGGCTTTGTAGTTTCCTTTACCTTGCCCAGGTTCCAGCTTGCAATGTCATTCATGCCCACATGAAAGAGGAGCAACTGGGAGTAGTCTGTGATCTTGACAAGTAGCGGCACTCTCTCAGCAACACCTCAGCTCTGGGAAGTCAGCACACCTCTCACGACTCCCTGTCAGACCGGCAGCGGGAGCCTCAATGCTCCTTAACGGAGAGTCAGCAACTATGAACACTTGTCTTTTTGCAGTATCCTCTGTGTCACTGGTATATTCTATGAACAAACTTTTTTAGTTTGATAGTCATTCAAAATATTTCGGTTGTTCATACTTGTATGGTAACTCAAAAACATAATTAACAATGAGACAGCTCCCCAATGAATTTTCTAAGCCTGGCATATTAATTTTATGGAGCATATCTGCCAAGGCAGGGGGCAGCTGTAGGCCCAGACCACATAGACAGCTGCCTAAAGGCAGCAAAAGAGGGACACGGAAATCACAGTGATAGCAGAGCAGCTGCCCCAGGCACCACCTGGTCTGTTGTGATTATACAATCTTCTCAGCTTCAATAATGAGAAAATTTGTCCCACTCCCTGGCTTTGTTTTCCCTCATCCTCCTGCTGGAAGACAAAGGAGGTCTGGAAAGATCCCAGCATGGAGCCAGAGAAGAATCGCTCTTCCTTTCATCTCCCTTCTCTCAGGCAGTCATGCTACATTGAGTCAGAAAGTCCAAGCAGGTGTTTGGAATTTTAACCTCACTAATTTCAAAACACTGCTGTGAAACCTTGAGTCTGCCTGTGACAAAATCATTATATTATTATATAATTTCTGTATGACTGAACTGGTTTGGGATAAAATAGAGTTATTTTTCTTCATATTATGGAATTGTGTTTCTGGTCTATGATGAAAACAACATTGGTAACTCAGGAATGCTTTAGCCATTGTTGAGCAGTGTTTGCACAGCACTAAGACTGTTTCTCACGCCTCCTCACCAGCAAGTGGGCTGGGGGAGTACACGAAGCTGGTAGGGGACACAGCCAGGACAGCTGACCCCAAATGACCAAAGGGATATTCCATATGGTACAGCATCATGTTCAACAACAAAACCTGGGTGAAAGAAGAGGAAAGGGGAAACATTCTGAGATATAGTGTTTTCCCAAGTAACCATCATGTGTGATGCAGCTCTGCTTTCCTGGGGATGGCTGAACACCTGCCTCCCCAGGGGAAGTGGTGAATCAATTCTTGTTTTACTTTCCATGCATACCCAGCTTTTGCTTTACCTATTAAACTGTCCTTATCTCAATGCACAATTTTTCTCACTTTTATCCTCCCAATTCTCTTCCCCATTCTTGGAAAGAATAAGTGGCTGAGTAGGGCTGAGCTGCTGACTGGGGTCATCCCACAATGACCACACAGATTTTAGGACTGTAACTCCTGAACAGCAGTGTATTTGGTCATTCATTTGGTTACTGTTAGTGATCCCTGTAGCTTCACATTTTTACTAAGATAAACAAGGCTTCAAATCAGCCTGGCAGCTTTTAATTCAATGCGTCTCAGGTTTCAGCACTGCATGCAAGTGCGAAAGGAATCTACACTGGCTAGTTCTTGCTAGCCTTCCTCTCTTTCCCTCTCACAATCTTTATAAGATCATTGTGAGTTGCACTAGGCAGTGAGACAGACAAAAAGAAACCAAGAAATGCAGTGGTAGACACCTCAAACTATTATGACCTTTATGCATCCATCCTCACTATCTATCAACCGAGAAAATCATGCATTCCTGTAAATTCTTCGGCTGTTAACTTTAAGTGAGGCTTTCACAGCTGATTTCTGAAAGCTTGAGCAGAGTTGATGTAGGGAAAAATAATGAATTGTCATTAGGATCTGAAAGTATAATCTCAAGTAATTTAGCAAACAATTTCTAGTATTGAATTCGCTGAAATTTTATCCAATGGAGTAAGAAAAATTTTAATAAGACTGAATATATGCAAGAATTATACCAGTATTTCATTTGCAAAGTTCAAATGCTTAACTGTCATTACTCTGTGGTCTAATTTTCACAGACTGTTGTTTCTGTTGTTTCACGTGGGGATATTCTATATTCTCTTCCTTCTGAAATTAAGTATTCATAAAGACTTCTGAAGTCTGTACTTCATACATTTTGCCACATCCGGATTTGTTTCCACCTTGTTTTCAATTGCTTCTTTAGGAAAGTCATGGATATTTGTAGCTGTAAGAAAGGAGTCTCCTTTTTCAACCCAGCAACATGGCCATCTGTGATGTTTGCAGATTACTAGAATTTATCTTCTCCTATCCAGGGAATTTCTAGATGTTTCTGGATCAGAGAATTCCCACTTGTCAGCTCTCATTACCATGTCCTTTCCTAAGTTAAATCTGATGTAGCAACAAAGCCAACAGCAGCTGTTTTAGTTTCAAGATGCTTTAAATAAGGGGAGAATGCATACACCTGGGCTTGACTCACTGTGAGGTAGCTAATTTTTTTAAAAAAGTTTTAATTAAACTATTTTTCATTTTATTGGTCATTGTTCTTTAATGATGGAAAAATTATCTTAATAAGAGATCAAATTTAGGAAGATTTAGAAATCAATAAGGAAGGAGTGGTGTTTCCTACTCTAGGAATTCTACAAAAAAATAACTGCACAGTAATTACAATTGAAGGCAATTGCAGACTAGAACAGACTGCAAATATGAGAAAAGGCAGAGAGAAATTTCTTTTTTTTCTCAGAAAATCAGTATTGTAAATAGTTGCTATTTCAAGCATGACTGCTGAATCCACACACTGTACTTTACTCAGATAAGAAGATTTAGAATAAACCAGTTCCATTGCATCGGACAAAATAAGAATGTCTCCAAATTAGCCACCTCCAAGCCAGACAGAAGCAGTGGAGCATAGTAAATGTAGCACATCACATGAACTGATTGTTTTTTCTGAGAGATTAACCATTTCTAACCTGAACGTAAGTTGCTCCAAGGCTGAGTGAGACTGGGATTGACTGCACCAGGCCATGTACACATACAGCAGAAATATCAAAGAAAACTTCCTTAACTCTTCACAGGTTTAAGTAATCTAACTTTTCTCTGTGAAGGTAATTTTAATCTTAGTCTATCACTTTGTCAGTCAGCATGAACTGCATTTCTAAAGACAGGAATTTGTAAGCTTCCTTTTTATACAGGTTGCTTTCACCATTCTAGCAGAATTTCTAGGAGTTATATAATCACTCTACAGATTTTTAATAACCCTGCCCAGAAACTTCTCATTGATGTGAAGGCTTTTGGGGACTTGCTAATTGTTTAGAATTACAGATAACCTCATTATTTTAAGCACTTTCTCATAAACCTTGCAAATGGACAAGAAAAAGATAATGAATTTGCTTTCTAAAGATTTTGTGTAGGCTCACAGACTTAATGCATCTTGCAGTAGAAAGTAATTTTCATTCATGAAGACAGTTAAAAATGAAGATTTTGCAGTGACAATGAGACCTACTGCAGATCTTCATCATACAGCTTGAAAATTTTCTTGTAACTTCACCTACTACAGCTATGTACAAATAGTCTTGCTTTCATGCGTCTTGTTCTGCGTCATACAGAGAAGCAATTCTATCAATCCCAAACAAGAGCAGTGTTTCGTAGGAAAGCAGTAATTTAGTTTGTGTTATATGTGTGTATGTATATATGAGAATGGTAAAACACTTCCTACCTGAGAAGAGAGGTGAGACTGAGGAAGGGGTGACATAGAAAACGCAGCAATATAACTGCATGATTTTAAAAGTACGCAAACTACTCCCTGACTGAGGACAGATCTACAGACCTACAGATCAGCTCAGTTTGGGGAAGATCTGAAAAGAATTTTAGGGAGAAATCCAATACAATCCCATCCTAGAGCATGAATCTAGTTTTCAGAGAGAGAGAGATGAGGAGAAGGAAAGACCTATGACTCTGAAACCAATAACACATAAGATGTGGTCTCTAATACATTGTATTATTTATCGATTAGAATCAGTCAGTGTACACTGCAGCAGAAATCCAAGAACCAAGCATCAAATGAGAGTCCGATTAGTAGACTTCACCTTTGTCTTTGCCATTTATTTGGACTTGGAATTTCACATCAAAGAAGAATGTTGCATCCTCATTGCATTCAGATATTTGCATTCAGTTTATTCAGATATCTGAGATTAGAGTATCAGAATGTGATAAATTATTATAAGAATTGTATTAGAAGCTTCTACACATTGTTCTGAATTTTCATCAATGATGAAACTTTCAAGCAGCCAGCTTTGAATAAAAATTCAAGATTTCGCTTATCATGATTTCTATACCTAAGTAACTCATTAGATGTCCCCAAAAACTACTTATAACACTGGCTAAGATGCTCACAATTTAAGTCAATTTTTATGAGGCCACTAGATGGTGCCACATATATTGTTAAACGCCTCAGAAACAGAGTTCTGGGGAAAACCAAAAGAACCAACAAGCAAAGAAAGAAGACATAATACTACTTCATGAAAGAGCAAAGATGTGTTTAGATATTATTTCCCATAGTCTCCATCCTGTCATTTCCCTCTACTACCTCAAATTGTTCTGTTCTTTCTTCTGTGTATTGGGTAGGGCTGTACACTTCAGAGGAATCATCACAATAGTGTCAGTTCACTTTAGTGTGAGATCAATAGTTTTCTACTTTACCACTGTAAATTTCCCAGCACTAATTTCCTTAATGTCAGCAGCTGTTTTGAGAAAGTAACAAGTTTTTAATGTATACTGTTACTGTATATTTGGCACGTTTTATCTTCAATGAAGTTTTCCTGACCAAGTCAGGCAAGGTTGGCTCCTGACCAGTACTCGACTGTATAAGGCAGCAAGTCTCCTGGGGTTCATATCCACTTGAGTTTTGCACCGGAGTAAGCTGAACTATTCTATCGGTTGTGTAGTGAGTGCTTTTTAGAAAATAATCCTGGTGGATCAATTTCCTGGCCTGATAGGCAGTTGTGTGAAAGCACAGAAAATCTATGGCATTTGAATGATACAACATGTGCTTGCATAAGGCACCCTCATGCTACAAGTTACTGGGTTGTATTAAGTTGTCATATATGTTCCTTTCAGATCTGTCAGTTTGAACTCGGAACACAACTGCATTTGAAGAAAGGGATTACACTTGTGCATGGCACTTAGTATAGCCCACAGCTCGTCGTTATCTTGTAAAAAGGAGGTGGGAGTTGCACATTGGGGCAATACTGAAGGCATATTGAGAGTTAATTCTGCAGTGAATATAAATCTCTACCTGTTTAGTTCAGTTTTCAAGTTGACATTTCATTGTGTGGTAGTGTCTGTGAGACCTTCTGGCACACGATATGCAGCATCAGCTTGAGACTACTTGAGAAGTAGCTGTATGGTTTTATTTCTGATCTAATTTTAATTTTGAAAGTTTTGTTTATTTTGTTCTGTGCAAAATCTATATTCATATGCTTACTTTGGCTAATGACTAGGAAAGTCAGTGAAGCTATGAACGAAGGAAAGCAAAAGTGATCAGTCAGATAAATTGCTGAATATTGAAAAGGACAAAGCAATAAAAAGTAGCATTATAATTTATCGAATATGTGAGGCATTAAAAAGTCACACAGGTTCAGATTTTGATCAAGATTTATTGCAGACAAAAATCAAATAGAACGTGATCATTTTTTCATTACAAATATGGTAGAGAAGATAATAAAATAGTATAAACTTATTGTATCCTAAAAGACTTCACTAAATCAGGCGGTTCATTTGCTGTTCTCCATCAGATTTAGTCAAGGCTGACATTTAATGAAAGACATTCTCTGTGCTCTAGAAAAGTGATGAAGGAAATGATCACCCAATACTATTATTTCTAGCCCCATCCCAATACATGCTTACATGATGTTGCCATAAGAAGTGCTTTTTGTTGGATTATTTTGATTGAGGATTACAGGCAGATGCATTTCTTCTCAGTATTTCAGCAACCAGCAACTTAAGCAGTTACATATAATTTGCATATCAATTCAGTTAGTCATACTGAAGTAATGGAATCAAGTTCTATTTCACTTAGTGATGTACAAATAGGCAGAACAAGATAGGCCTTGACTGGAAGGCCTTACTGTTTCATTTCCGTCAGAAATAACAGAGTTTTATTGCAGAAAAATAGGCTGCAGCATCAGATGATATTTTCCTAGCAGATACATCTAGGTCCAAATTTAGATATTTTGCCTTAGGGATGAGACAAGACAGTAAATAATGAAGTGAGGGGATATTTCAGGAGATAAACATACTCACAGCCCTCACCTAGATGAAATACAGGGAAGCTGCGCCTTTGCCAGTGAATCATAGAGCTGTAGACATATAAGTCACACCAGGACATCAGTTTCCATTCTCCAGTTTATAAACATACGATTGGGCGTTTTCATTAAATACAGGTGACAATAAGTTGTAGCTCAAAAATATAGACAAGGAAGTTATATTTGCTGAAGCAGATAAATAGCTATCAAGTGAAAGCTGTGAAGGATTGTATCAACAATAATTCAGAGACTGTTAATAACAGAAGGCAAAACTGAAATGGTCCTACATACCTAAACTAGACAACCAGAGCATTAAAACTACATGAGCAGACATAAAATTACTTTGTATATGTTTAAGTCATCAGAGATATTCCTCTTCCTTAACTCCTGCTCTATGACCAATGGCAGCGAGGCATTGGCCATGATATTCAAACCTTGAGGTGGCTACTAGTGCAAATACATTTGTCCAAACATGTTAAAAATTCTCCTTTCCAAAGTTAAACTTCAGCTTAACTATCTGTCCCATCATGACCCGTTGCTGATCAGGAATGTGAGCTAAATGGGCAAATGTCAGTCAATTAGAAGGGACCTTCAGCCTCTGATGCCTGACTGCTGTTGGTTCATTACCAGTGCTATTTAGTAAGTCTTAAAATTATGAAGAAGGCAATCCTTCATTACATATACACTAAATATTTGCATTTGTTTATAATTCCAAAATTTGAGGAAACACAGAAAGGGAGTGCCAGTTATTTTACTAATGAACCAAACCCCAGATTTGTTTTCAGTTGCAGAATCTCTTCAATTCCCTTATAGACATTCTTAGGAAGACTGTATCTGCTCCCCTCAGCCTCTTCCTTAAAAGCTCAAGAAATCCAGCTCCTTCAGCTCCTTGTCAAAGAGCATGCTTTCCATCCTCCCTTGCCATCTTCATGGTCCTCCAGAGGTCTTTCTCCACCTTGTCTGTATCTTTGTTCTGAGGTCTCAGCCTGAACTGGCTTTCTGGGTACCAAGCAAGCAGCAGTGAGCAGCCACTTCCCTGGCCTGTTGGTTGCGATCCCTCCCTGTGCCTGGTACACAGGCAGGCCTGTGGCCACAAGGGCGCGCTGCTCACATTCAGAAAAAATCAGCATTATCCACTGAGATCCCCTCAGCTGGATCAGAGGTGTAACTTCAGATAAGCAGATAACTTTCAAAGGAAATGCTTATATTTTGGCCCGACCTTTCCTTAGCGTAGCTTCTAGTGGAGCTGTCAAGTTTTGGCTCCCAAATTGCGTGCCAGTGACTATTTAGACTCCATGCACAGAACAGGAGCTGTAAATAAACCCTGGTGAGTAAAGTGCAGGAGAGCCCTCCCGGAGCAGGCATATTTTAATTTTGGAAAAGCAAAAATATTTCTAGGCATCAAACTTTTTAACGTGATTTTAGGGTGGTCTTGAGATTTCTTGTTGGTTTGGATGCTTTTTGCATATAGAGACAGAAATTTCACAGAACCACAGAATACGGTGAGTTACTCCAGCTGCTCTTCATACATCAACACCCTTCACCATCTTTGTTGCTTTACTTTGGTTGCTCTCTAATAGCTTAATATCTTTCTTGTATTGTGGTGCCCAAAATTGCACACAGGGCTCAAGGCGAGGCCGCCCCAGTGCAGAGCAGAACGAGACAATCCCCTCACTTGCCCAGCTGGCGATGATCACTTGCCCAGCCTGATGCCTCCCAGGACACACTTGGCCCTCCTGGCTGGCAGGGCACTGCCGGCTCATGTTCAACTTGCCATTGACCAGGACCCCCAGGGCCCTTTCCATGGCACTCATTTTGCCCGGTTGGCTGTCAAGCGCCTCCAGGCCCTGATGGGGTTTGGGCCCATTGCTCAGTTGCCCCTGAGCTCAGGAACCCCCCTCAATCCAACATCTCAGCCTGGACTTACCTCAGTCACCACCGCTGCCACTGCCACCTCACTGACTTCTTGATTGTCTCACTAGCCGTAGAGTACACTGTAGCTTAATAAAAACACTGATATCTCAGTAGTAGGCCAAAATCCAAGAGAAGCATCCTATGGCCAAAGCCTGAGGCAGTTGTCTTGGCCAGAAACCAAAGTTCTCCATTTTATCAGGGCCTTCTATTCATGGTCTTAAAAAGGGCCTTTTTAGAAAATCAACCCTCAACAGAGAGAAAAAATTGAGCTGAACAGATTTTCACTTGACCAGAGGTTATAAAAATAATTAAAATAGTTATTAAAATTTAAAGCTATGTATCCAGAAAGTGAAAGTACACTTCAAATGCCCAGTCTACCAAAATGTTCCAAATACTTGGATTTGCTACAAGTTATTCTCATTGCAAACTGACTGGTAGCTGCAGGACACTGTCCTGTGGGAGGTGACCTCTGAATGAGAGCTAAATTTTAAGCCTGGATAGGGTCATCAAGATTCAGCCATGTGTGAAAGGATTGCACAAACAAAACCTCTTACACAAACAAAATATTCAGCTCTGTCTCCTACATTCATTGCCAGCCATGTCTATGATTTTATTTTTTTTTCAGAGAATCCAAGCATGTTTCACAAATTTTCATCCTGCTGGCAATAATGTGCCAGCTCTTTTTAGGACAAATACATAATTTTGATTAGCCTGATGCCATTCCAGAAATGCTGCTTTCTCCTGAGGCATTATGCAGTTTTGTTTATCTCAAGTGTTAAAAATGCTTGAGTGACCTTTGGCCCCTTCAAAGTCCTGGCTTTATGGCATCTTACTGAGCTTCACTGGTAAATTTAGAGAGTCAGGAAAGTATGTCTCAGGCTGCCATCTTCACACGTGTTACCTTCTCACTCTGAGCTGTCTGTTCCCCATCCAGTCTTAGGTGTTTTCCACCAACTGACAATGGAACTATATTTTTTTTTCTATCGTATAAAGTTATTTAACTCTCATATTATTCTGGATAATTTGTCAAATATTTATGCACAATTTACTCCTGATCTTTGTCATACAGTCAGCTAGACCAAAAACATCATCTTTGTTGGTTTATTTCTAAATGATCTCAGAAATTTAAACCACTTTAAAATTACTACTTCCCAGATTACCATCAATTTACTCTGTACTTAAACAGAAGTGAAAAAACATTTCTGCATTTTGATATCACGGTTTACCTAAAATTGTCATAGTACTAAAGAGGTTATTTTGATGTCCAAGACTTCAAAATAACTCTATGTAACAGTATGCAGTGCTGATAAGCAAGTTACTTCATTCTGAATTCCCCTTATTTACCCTCTCCAATGTTGATTAAGACAATTTGCTGGAGAAGAGACGACACAAGATGACCCAGGAAGCAAAATTTGACACCTGCAATGAGTAGTTTAGCAATTGACCAGTGTGTTCTGGCGCCAGAGCAGATATGCTGCCTCTTATCATTGGTATCTTGAAAATAAATCTAGAATTTATGGGGTCTTGCACTGAGTGCTTCTCTATAGCTGATATTGTAAAGGTGTTAGTATCAATTTCAGGATTTTGATGAGAAGCAAACAGTGGCACAAATATTCAGCACATGCATTCAGCAAAACTTTATTAGGAATGTGAGAAAGGAACGTGGGAGCAAGCAGGTTTGGGATTACTGTGGTTAAGCAGGATAAAGCCAGTGGAGTAAATTAAATCAGTAGCCGAGATGATGACAGAGCTCAAAACAGAGAGTATGAATAACACTGTCACAAAACCAAGAAGATTTATAGTTTGAATGGGCCTTCAAAGGTCATCACTGGGTGCTGAATCACTTTAGCCATGTGAATTCCTAGCAATGTCATGCTACCATCAAAATGTAGCATCAGCCTTCTAATCTATTTTGACAGCTGATATCATTGCAGCTGCTTGCACCTTAATTCAAAATCAGACTGCAATCATATTGCACCACACTGTTGATTTTTAAGTCGAGAATCAAATAAACTCTTCTGGTTACTGTATTATTGTATCACATACTCTTCTCACACTTAGGCTCCTTAACATTCAAAGCTCTGCCATCTGCATGTCACAACTACATCATGACACTGCAGAGGGCACTATTGGTGCATATGAGCAGCTGTTGAGCAAACCCACAATTTCATCTGCCTGAAATTAGGACACAGGATCCGCAAATGTGTATTTATTCATTCACTAGTGTCAGACCTATTCGGTCTATTGATGCTGACGGCCTGGTGAAGAAATCACATCTGGCCAAACATCCTTAGACATAAAGAAAAAAGAAATAAGACAAGAGTCCAGTAGTCAGTTCAAAATTCTTGTATACTTAAAACTTCCGTAAGAAAAACATGGGAGAGGGAACCTCCCTCCTGCCCCCGAAACTCCTGCATTTAAGTGATGGTTAAACAATTAGTTTTAAATATCTGTGCATTTTTCTCTGAGATGTCTTAGGTTTTAGATGCCATCACTTGTGTGCACCTCTACCTATTGAAATCATGATTTCAATATTTAAATGAGAGATCAGCTTTTAAAAATTCCACTTGTGTTTTAAATAGGCATATTAAACCACCATATAGAACACCCTTGATGCACTCTCTGATAGACATTCAAAGAGAAGGTTTGCTCCTATTTCCAGATCAGTTCCTGAGTAGTACTATGACTTTAGGCAAGTGAATACTTAATTTGTGTATGACTGTAAATTGGACATGAGTGTTAGTAAATGATTTATAGTTCTTGGATGGAATGCTAATATTTTTAGGGAAATATTTTGGCATTTGTGGTTGTTGAAGGTTATGCTCTTAGACTGATTTCTGTTGTGTTTAAGACAGAGAGTTTGAATGGAAAATGGGGATTTGGGCTCTTTGGAATTCACTATTCAAGTAATTGGTCTCCTGTTTTTTTCCATAGAGCATAAGTAAGCAGCCAAAGCCACAAGCATTCATCCTGGAGGCATTTTGCTGACATCAGTTCTCTGCCATATCTTCCTTCTTAATGTCCAAAGATGGCCTTTACCACAGCTATAATAAAAAGAGTAGAAAAACATTCCCATTAGAAAAAAGTTCTAGGAAATATCTGTTCACACTAACTCTAAAAAAGTTAGAGGATGATTTGATCAAAGGGTCTAAACAGCTAGATGGTACAGAATGTGTTCTCAGGCTAGTCTAGAAAGGTATGAAAGGATCCAGAGACTGGAAGTTGAAAACAGGTATTTTCACGGTAGGTTTATTTGCATTTCTAGAGAGGTGAACAACTAGCTCCTGGAAAGACATGTCAAGATGGCTTCTCTATCCTTATGCTCATGAATGTATTTACTTTTTTCTCTGAAAGATATGCTTTTTTAAGGTTAGAAATTGATTCAGAGAGATTCTGTACTCCTCTGCCAAGGTCAATGCCATATAGATTCAGATCTAGACCTAGATCTGCTGTGTGATCCCAAAGGAGGGAACACAAACTATTTTACAAGTCTGCTCCCAAGCTTCTCTTTGGCTTATGTAAGGCTTATTTTATACGATTGGCTCCTGACAGCCATTCATAAAACTTGCAGCATTTGCTATCCAAATAGCTTCCAGCCACTGACATTATATCCTCTAGCATATCTGCTTACATTCTGCTGTTGTCCTACTTCCAGACACCATTCATCTTTGAGCACAGAGTTTCACTAGGTGCATTAGTTACTTGCCTTGCTGATATCTTCATTGAAAGCACTCAGATATTAAAAACAGCAGCTGCCATTTAAACAAGATACCCACATGATTTGATATATTAAAATACTGTAGGTCTCTCTAAACCTGCTAATCTTAAATATTGCATAAGATTGCTTACTCACTGGCTGTTCATACTGCTTTTGCTGGATTACTGTAAACTATGTAAAAATAGGTTGTCTTGAAAGGAAATTAACTGAAAGCACTAAACATGCCCATATTAACAATTTTAAAGTTCTAGTGTTCAAGTGCCTGAGATGATCCTTTAATAAACATTAAATCCCCATAAATCAGCATATTCCAACAGGGAAGTGGACCCAGATGTTCATACCTGTTTCTGTGCCTTTCCTTCCCATTTCATCTCCGTTCTCCATCCCATTGCCACGTTTGTAAGACTAATACTCTAAAATTGGGGTGGGGGAGCTGACCTGGGGTAAAACTAATTCAGCACAAGACTAGATAACTGAATGGTTTCTGCAGTCTGTAGCTGCACTCTACATTTATAATACAGCTCCACAGGCTATTATTGTGGTGTTAAGGAATGAAACAGCATAGGGTTGACAACAAATATGAAGAACAGCCAGAGTCTCTTTTGTTAACAGCTCAGGCTCAAAGCATTAGTGAAACTCCTTGTTTTGTGCTACCTTAGACATCATTGCCAGGTCTGGCCTCAGTATAAGATTTAGGAATAATACAGCTGAAATATTAGGTATCTTCTTACTAATGTACCACGTCAAGCAGCATTTCACACATGCGGACTGTAAGACTATTATAATTGTCTTGATTCCCTGAAAACGTCAATAGGAAGTACTTAAAATTGATATAAAAAAGACACCTGCAGCATTTTTTTTTTATTAAGCATATACAAATCACTTTCAAAGTACTATTTTACATTCGTTTTTTAACAGCGGGTAAGCAAATGAAAGTTAGCATTATATGTCACTGAATTAGTTTCATTATCAGCTTCACTGGCAATAGTATGGACATCACCATGGAAAAAGAAATGCAAAATTATATTAACTTGCATTTAATATAAAATATTGCCTGTCTAATGCCCAAATTGGCTGTAAAGTAGAAGAAAATTATGCTTATATCTCCTTTAAGTCTAATTTCTTTTTGAGTGGAATGGAAAGTAAATTGGAATTTTGTCAAGAAGGATCCTGAATCACTGTGTTCTTTGTTGGAGGTCCTTATAACTTTCTTATGCTTAACACTGTTATAATTTTGCTTCGCAACCCGTGCACTTTTTTTTAAAGTAGGTTAAGTATGAGTCATATTGTTACAACATGATTGTATCTCATTTCAGGCTAAGACGTTGAGCTTGCAGAACACAAATGAAATCTATCTGGAAAGAAATATTAAGTTACTTAGGCTAATCTTTCAGATTTAAAGCTTCTTTTAAGTGCAGAAAAAAATTATTTTCAACACATGAAAAATATCTACAGAAAGGGTAGATTCAGGGAATAAATCACAGAGCTAGATAAAATAAGGTCAGAATAATTCTATCTTTGTTGCACATAATTGCAGTGTGACCTTGAAGACCATCTGCACAGTACTTTCCATTGATTACCTATGACTGAGCAATTCATCTCATTGAACCTCAGTTGTCTAGAAGTTATCTGTTTTAAGTTATTCATCTGGATTGTATTTATCTCTTGTCAAAACAGACATAAATACACCACTCAAATGGGATGAACCTTCCTTGGTTCAGGGGACCTTTCTCCATTGGCAGTAGAGAAAATGTAGCTTGATCAGAATACATTCAAGCTAGGTAGCTAGATAAGTTAAGCAGTACCCTCGTAGCTCAGTGGTTAATATTGGTTTCTTTCCTGATGGTTTCTCTAAGAATTTCAGATGTCATTAAATTAGGAGGATGAAGTAGCACTGGAATTTAGGCTGAGTGCTTTGTGTTTAGGAACCCTTAACCTCTCTTCTTTAACTCCTCCTGGTTGCAATATAGGAATGGTATATATCTACTTTTGTGTTCATCTGGGATAGATTTAATTTTCTTCCCAGTAGCTGGTACAGTGCTGTGTTTTGGACTCAGTATGAGAGCACTGTTGCTAATGCACTGATACTTTAGTTGATACCAAGTAATGCTTAGCCTCAGTCAAGGACTTTCAGGACTTTCAGTTTCCCATGCTCTGCCAGTGAGGAGCTGCACAAGAAGCTGTGAGGAGTCATAACCAGGTCAGCTGACTGGAACTGGCCAAAGGGATATTCCATACCACAGAACATCATGCCCAGTATATAAACTGGGAGGGACTTGGTTGGAACATGCCAATTGTTGCTCAGACTGGGCATTGGTCAGGTTAAGTGGTGAGAAATTGTATTATGTATCACTTGTTTCCTCTCTATCCCTCTCCTTTTCATGAAAATTATTACTATTATTATTATTTACTTTATTTATATTATTAGTTTGTTCTTATACCAAACCAAAGATTTTACCTTTTTCTGATTCTCCACCCCATCCCACCAGGGGTAGGAAGAGTGAACGAGGGTCTGTGTGGTCCTTAGTTGATGTCTGGGGTTAAACCATGACATCTTGTAAAACAGTTTCATTTTCCTGCCTCTTTTGCAGTATAAGCAATGAATACTAAACAAATTAAAAGCTAATGTGATTTAATTGACATGGAATTTCTCAATTATTGATTCTGCCTTGATATTGATCTCTATATGGACACTGACACACTGTAATTACGTACATGCCTTTCGTTGCTGTAAGGCCACAAAGGCCATATACACATTCTTAAAAATAGACTGCATTCCTTTCTGATCTGATTGTGATTTTGGCTAAGACTGCAGCACAGAATAAGTCCCCATGTCTACATGCTTAGGATTGATATGAATACTAGTTTAAAAAAAAATAAGACAGAAATGAACATGTGCTGAAAGACAAAAGCCTTGCTTCTAACTGAAATAAATCAGTTGCTTTAGCAGCTCATCCCATCGGGACACCTAAAGGCAGTAGTTCTTATTATGGAGTAATGGGCTGCAAAATTTCAGTGTAATGACAGAAATTTGTTTCTGGCAGATTGACAGAATTTTGTTATTTTGGGGAAGGCTGTAGGGGTAACCATAGTATAAAAGTAAGGTCAACTCCAGTCAGACAATTTTTAGTAACTGGAAGATTGTGATGGTTGCCTGGCAACTACAGCAGATATAAACTAGCTTTTCCAGGTGACTTGGGAGACTTACGGCATTTTCACTTGCTGTACTGGAAAGATTGCCTTTTGAAAGGGCCTGGCAGTTAGAAAGGTAAATTAATCATGGTTAACTTGGCCCATGGTAGATACAGAGACTGGATGATCTGGCTTCTTCCTAGCACATTTTTTTTCATGTTTCCACAAAGTGTCAATATATCATCTAACTCTTGACATTAAGAGACACAGATTAGGAGACATTAAGATTCCTTTGCTGCACTGGATAAACCAAAACCACATGTGGGTTCAAAATATATCTCCAGCTTCCCAGCATCATCCCTTAAGCATTTTCTTTAACCTGCAGAAGCTCAACAGGTAATAGGTGGGACCCACCTTCTATTTTCACGCTAATGCTTATACATCGATAGGAGAGCAAAGTCACCCCCTCTGATCAAGGAAGGACACTTATAAGAACGTGATTTAAATTTTAAAGCTTTTCTATTCTGCTGGGTTACTCACATTCTCTGGGAAATTTCTCAATACTTCCCACTATTTCATTAAGAATTAATTCAACTTTCAGATTGGCAAACTTGATTATTTTTTTTTTAAACAAAGGTTGGCTCACTGTTTTGTCTCAGCCATAGGCATAGCACACATTTTATCAGGATTTTCCATACTGAGACCTTTCTGAATAAATTCTAAAAGTGCACAGAAGGTATTGACAGATGTCATTTGTTGTACCTAGCCACAGCTGATATTAATTTCTTTCCTGGTATGTTTTTATCCATCTGAAAAGAATCATAGAATATCCTGAGTTGGAAGGCTCCCACAGGGATCAATCAAAGTCCAGCTTCTGGCCCTGCACAGGACAACTCCAAGAATCAAACCATCATGCCTGAGAGCATTGCCCAAATGCTTGGTGCTGTGACCACTTCTGTGGGGAGCCTGTTCCAGTGCCCAATCACCGCCTCGGTGAAAAACCTTTTCTGATACCTAATTTCTAATACTGCTGTGACACAGCTTTAACCCATTCCCTCAGGTCCTTGTTGCCATAGGGTATCTGGCAACAATTTCACGGATGATGCAGAAATAGGTCCATGGTAAGGAATATTACTGCTAAATACCTGCTGTGTTTCATTCCTATTCTGCCAGTGTTATCTGGGTATCAGCTGTTCTGAAAAAATCCTTCTAGTCTTGTTTCCTGATAGTATATACCATGGAAACAGGTGATGCTTCACCAATCTATGGTTCTAGCTGGTATTTTGTACTTCTTCTGAACCCTTCCTCTCAGGTACTATTCAATTTCTGAGATACTATATACATCTTATACAGGGCTCCAAAGTGTCAAATGCTTAACTGCTCATAACTGTATGGTTTAAATATCATACACCCGTCCTATTTGTTTAGGAAAGTTGTGGGAAATTTTGGTTTTAATTTATTTTTATTTTGCCAATCTCTTCCAGTTTATTTTGTTGTTCGTTTGATCATTTGGATTCCACGCAACATGGTCCACAGTCTGGTTGCAGTATTATGAATTTTACAGTATTTTATAGCAGCATTTTGCATAACATTGTCTAGAAATGTTTGATCAAATACTGATTTCTCATTACAAATTACATTTGACATCCCTTGTAGCAGGCTCAATCCAGAATATTTAATTGAAAATCGATTACCCTAAAATCGTTTATTTTCATTATGACTGAGTTCATGAATGTTGTTGGAGTTGTTGTTTATATTGTAATCACAGAATCCTCTCATTCCTTGCCCATCCCTTCTGAAGAGTTTAGAGCCACACATTATAAATGTCTGTAAAAAAAGTAAGTTTTCAAAAACAATAATCAAGTCTGTGTACTAGACTACTACTCCTTGTACATGTTTCTCCATCATTAAAGAGATGCTGTGTTTTTAGCATTTCCCACCCACTTCACTTTACCAGTTATGTCATCATATTTGACCATCAGTTACAGCTCACTTATCAGTGAACGGACTTTTTTTCCAACAGAGGTAGGATTTCCACAAGGATTTTCATTCATGCTTGTCTCCTTCTGTGCTAGAAATTGTCCATGTACATACTTCCTCAGAGTATTGTTCTGAATATAGCTTGTGTTAAATGTGTTGCACTAATCCATCACCTATTTTGAAGATAAGATATTTGGACAGCTGCTAAGAATCACAGTACCTAGTATTATGGAATGTTAATTCCTTTTAGTGCCACAGATGCTACTGTTAAATAGCTAATGCATAAAAATAAAATATAAGATTAATGAATCGTATGTACCACATCCAAGGCATGGCAAGCATTTTTAAACAGTCATGTCTGTGTCGAGAAAATTTACAAAACGTATTTCTAGTCACAAGAGTGTTGGCAGAACTAGAGAGCCTTGCACACACAAACATGATTCCTGGAAAATATCTTCACTGTAAGTCTTAACACAACTATGCTGGGAAACTGAATTTGGGGACCCGTCTGGGAGTGAGACAGGTCGTAAGTAGGTGGCATAAGGTTATGAATAGCCTTCATTCAAAGCAGTGGTCCATAAGTAGTCCATAAGCAGTAATAGATTCACACATGGCATTCATCAGACTACTGAAAATGGCAGAACAAACGCAGAATATTTAGGAACAAAAAAATTTTAGTTATACATACTAGCACTAAATTCTTCCTCTCAAGATATGCTTCTAAATACTGCATCTAAGATACACTTAGAATCTATCATAAAATTAAACTTTCATTCCTGATCTCTACTCTAAAATTTGTCAAATTTTACAGCTAATTCAATACTTTATCCTTCTTTACACGTATTTCAACAAGGGTACCTGCAGTCCTTGCATTAGAAGAAAACATTGAGGCAAGACAGGCTTAACTTGGTTAAACACAGCTCCTCTTGGACCGTGTATCTGGTTCTCTGCCTCCTGTGTTGGACATCAGGGAGCTGGCATGAAGTGGCATCATGCTGTGAAAAAAATTATTTCCCAGTGCCACTACAGGGAACTAGGAGGTGAATGTAAGTTAACCTCCACACTGACAATTAACAAAGTGCAATCATACACAAGAGAATAAATTGCAGCATATAATGTTTAGCACTTCAGTGGGAAGTTTGTGAAAAGTCATCTCAAAGACGCTTTTATCCAATGTCAGTTTTATTTCTCTAATACTTTAGCAATAAACATTCTCTTAGGCCAGTAATGTCTCATAATGAATTACACATCTTACACCAGACTACCCAAAGAACCAAGAAATTTTTTTTTGCATTAAACTGGAAGGCTCAATTTTTTTCTCCTCTATTTTTTTTTTTCTTCCCATTAACTTAAAGCTGCTTGTAGACCATGATTTTTGGAATCAGACACTAACATATTTACTCATCTATTGTGTCCTAGAAAAACGTTAAGTAAGTTATATTCATTTCGAGTTCTGATTAAATCAGAAATTATATGTATATGGTTTACAGTGCATTACATGGGGGGAAAAAAAAGAAGTAGACAAAAATAAAGTAGAGCAAACTTTAAGTGCTGGAATATATCTTAGTGCAAAAAAGTTACAGAAACATTTCTGTAGAGAAAAGTTAAAAACAGAATATTTCAAGAAAAATTTAGACAAAATATGGCAATTCCTATTTCCTACTTATTCATGTAATGACTTTGCAAATCACCAAGGCAGAAAAGATTTCAAGCATAAAGAAAAAGAAAAAAAAGAGACTAAATAAAAAATATTAAAAGGATCCTACATAGGCATATTTGCTATATTAAATATGTGGTAAAATTAAGAGGTCCCCCTGATAAACTATCACAAGATGAACTCGCATCCTATGCATTCATAAAACTCTAAATGGCTCAGTGAAAAGGGCTGTTCTTGGGTCTCCCATTCATGGCACGGCTGACCACACGGTATAGCAGTCACACTTGTCTGAGACTTTGCATCTGGGCTTTCTCCTGCCTGTGTGATTGTCTTTGTCATAGGAACATGAAGATCTGGCGATTTTTGTCAGAAATAGCTGCTCCTGAAATGTTTCTTTACAGCTGAAAATTACTGAGGAGGAGCATGGTATGTGATGCTGCGTATAAAACATTGACAGTGTACACAAAAGAACATTCACACTAAATACTTTTTAGAGAGTAATCAAAAGAAATCCAAGCACAAAACACACAGAACCAGTGCTTTGGTACTTGTACCTGGAACCCAGCTACACTGATCTTGAGACAACAGCCCTTGTTCTTTTTTTTTCCAGATTTCCACTCAGTACTGAGCAGCCATCATTCAAAGTTCTCTTTCTGAGATAATCTCAGTCTGTCACACAGTTGATAGTCTTTGCCCCTAAGAAGACAGATCTCTGCTAGTAGCCTGACAATAAAATGATATGACATTTTCTTGTAAACTCTTCTTCTAGGCCACTTAAAAGCAATATAATATAGCTGCAGTGTAGGCTTGCCTTTATCCCAATCCAATATTCACTAGCAAAATTCGAAAAAAATTTATTCAACAAATTTTAGCTCCCTGTCTATAAGCCTCGGTACACGGACTATGGTTCCGCAAAAGTGATTTCTCAAATAATTTGCCGAACATTTTGTATTTCTATATGTTCTTTTGGTATTTAAAAACATTCTATAGCTTTCAGTGTCAGCGTACACGTTTAGTTTCCTCCTGTAGCTGCAAAAGAACTCTTCTAAGACAAGAAAAATAAATAAAAAAAAAAGATGCCAAATGATAACTCTGGCTGACCTCTCACAAACACCTCTCTTTGACTTAAGGAACAAACTGAGCAAAACAATGAGGCACCAACCTAAGTATTTTGATGACAAATACTTACTTTAAAAACAACATTCTTCATAAATAGTGTGCTTGCTTAAACCAGATGACCTAACCTTATTTAACATAGTCCTCGATATAAACTCAGTCACTTTTTGTTAACTTCAAACCTCTGGCTACTCCCTCAGATTATCTCATGACTATCTGAGAGCCTGAAGCCAGAGCCATGGAACTGACAAATATTGCCAGCACTGAGTGTCAAAGGACACTTTTCATCTGCACACAAGGGCGAGCACCAAGAGTGCCACACAGTTAGACGGAAAAATATACATCAGTAGTAATCTGTAATCCAGTCAAAATCTTTTGTACTAAGGGCATAGGTATTCTTGTGCCAAGGTGTTAAACATTTATGAAGGCTTTTGAGGAGATGTGTTGATTTTCTGAATGGTTTTGAAAGTATATGTGATTGGGATGCATCAATAGGTTTTGACTGTTTCTAGTTTAGGAAACATACTGTGCTTTTCACCCCAGATCACCTTGCAATTCTCACATTCATCCTTATGTGACATAATGCAGCTGAAACCAGCCCTGGAGCTATTATGCAATGCTAATGCCTTTTTTGTTTATAGTAGAAATCAGCCATTTTCTGTGAAGCCTGGTTGTTGCCATTCTGAAGCCTCCTACAAAATGGCATAGACATTTTCTCTGTTCATTCTACCAACCCTACAAATACGGTTTCATGGAAACTCAGAAAGAAGGGCTTAGCCTAATTAACGCTGCTGATATTTTAAAACTAATTATAATTAATAATTTTTTCTGTTATGTTGTAAGTTATGTCTTCTATACTTGGAAATAGCAATAAAACTGGTATGCAGCTTTTTAAAAAAAATATTTTGGAATTACTATTAGAAAAGTAGCTCTTTTCGAAACATCCAAAAAATCTATGATGATGTCAGAAATCAGAAGCCTATGGCAAGAAGAAACTATAACTAGAATTTACAGTTTTTTGCTCTTAGTGAAAATCAAGGGGACTTTTACCCTTGACTGCAGCAGACAGGAGGCAGGCCTCCAACAAAATACTTTTAAAAATCTCTATCACAGGTATCAGGGAACCTACAAGGAAGGCAAAAACAACAGCATTCTGCAGGTGAATGAGAAGATTAATTGTTTGTCTTAAAATGGAAAAAGCTATTCCTAAAACATTACTCACCAACGTTCCCTTTCTAAAGGCTGTTGGGGTGATATAACTGAATGTTTTCAAGTGGCATATCTGCTCTACTGCAGTGGAGCAGTGAGAAATAATTATTGCAATGGGCTTTCTTCCTTCAAGTAAGCTTGCTAATAATGTACCGGGAAGAATAAAAATTCCTGCTGTGTTGATCTTTCATGCTGAAATACTTCTTTTGTGGTCATTTTCCCAAACCAGTCTGACTTACTGGGCTCCATCTGCCGTGTAAGTGGCATATTACTTTAGGCGTGATGTGTTACTGCATCCATCTTTATGCTAAGCTGGAACATGACCCTGCATTTAGAGAATGGGGAGATAATTCTGACAACGCAGCATTACAGAGGAAGGTATAGACCAAGAGGTTTTTTTTTCTTCATTGCCAATTACACAAGAGTTCAATTCAGTCAGTCGGGAGCTTCTTGGATTCTTTGAATAGGGCTTCTTTTATGCAAATTGTACACATCTTTTCACTAAGCTGAATTTATAACTATAATAATTTAAATAATTTACTTTAAAATATTTTTGTTGTAATTTGATAGTCATTCCATTCTTTTGAACTTTGGTTTTTATGTGTATACCACTTTTCAGTAGAAATTTCCATGTTTAACACGTCATATGTCATTTGACAGTTTTGCAGGAGAATATATTAATTTGTCCTGTGAAGTCTTCATTTATACTGTACCATAGACAATGTACACAGCACTGTACAATTCTTTATTTTATATGTTTTCATCATCTGTTCATTTGAACTGATTTTTTAAAGAAGGGCTTTAAGACAACACAGGGAATGGCATCTAGATGGCAAATTTTTACAACAAAAGAATGTTCTCTGTTTTATCCACTAATGTAATGTAATTCTTAAAGACAAATTTTCACTATTCTCATTGCTAATGATCTGGGCAATCGTTCCTGCCTTTGGATGACACATTATCATTTTATTTTGCCTGCAGAAGTTTGGTCACAAGAAATAGAAGACTGTATTTTCTAAACTGCCATTCATTAGTCATGATTTCTACCTGACAACAGCATGGAATCTAGATGCTTTTTGGTGACTGTCATGGTTTGATGCTGGCCCAGCGCCAGGCACCTGTGAGAGTCGCTTGCTCAGCCTCCCCTGCCACAGCTAGGCAGAGGAGAGAGGAGAAAAAGAGAAAAAAACCCAACTTAACAAAGGCTTCATTAGTTGAGATAGGGACCAGGAGAAAAAACTTCAAGGGTGAAACAGGCTTAACTTAAAGCTACAAGGTGAATTTATTGCTAACAGTATCATAGGAGGATATTGAAAAGTAAAATAGACCCTTAAAACACCTTTTCCCGGCAGGCCCTCCCTCCTTCCCACCGACAGCGCAGGGAGACAGGGCATGGGGGTTTGGTCAGTCCACCACCGAGATTTCCTTCTGCGGCTGCGGGAGAGGAGTCCTTCCCCTGCTATGCCGTGGGGTCCCTCCCATGAGAGACAGTTCTCCATGAACCTCTCCGGCGTGGGTCCACTCTCAGGAGCAGCAGCCAAACCGCACCTGCTGCAGCGTGAGCCCCTGCCACGGGCACACAGCCCTCCCAAAACTGCTGCGCCGTGGGTGTCTCTTCCCACGAGGTGCAGCCCTCCAAGGACAGGCTGCTCCAGCCTGGGAGCAGGGCCCTCTCTCTCCACCGGGTCTCCCACTGGATCACAGCCTCCTCCAGGCATCCACCCGCTCCGGCACAGGCACCTCGCCCACGAGCTGCGGGTGGATCTCGGCATCCCCCGTGGGCCCATGGGCTGCAGGGGCACAGCTGCCTCACCAAGGTCTGCACCACGGCCTGCAGAGGAATCTCGGCTCCGGTGCCTGGAGCTCCTCCTGCCCTTCCTTCTCCACTGACCTTGGTGTCGCCGTGTTGTTTCCCTCACTTGTCCTCACCTCTTCCTCTTCTCTGACCAGAAGTCAAAATCTTGTGACTTTGTTTTGATTTTATTCTTTAATATGTCAACACAGAGGTGTTACTAACCTCTCTCATTGGCTCAGTTCTGGCCAGCAGCATGTCCATCTTTCAGAGCCATCACAAATTGGCTCTGGAGGACACGGTGGAAACTTCCAGGAGGTTCTCACAGGAGCCAGCTCTGTGGCCCCCCACTACCAAAAACCAGGCCGAGCAAAACCAATACAGTGACTTAAGCTTGATTTAATTCTCTAAAGTCTGAAGAAGTGATAAATGTGGTCAAAGTCAAAAAAGAGTCACAGGATGGTGAGCCCACAGGATGTTAAGACATATGGACATTCATATTATCCATCTGCTTTAAATCTATTGTTAAACTAAAAAGCAGGAGTGGTCTTTCAGGCATAGTATTTAGTTGATTCTGAAATAATGTGCAGATTAATTTTTATTGTCAGTTGATTCTTTACTGTGTTATTTACAGTAGCTCTTCGGGTCAGGATTAACCTGTTTTATAGATTAGCAGCTCATGAAGATTGATAACAAAAAATACCAAATTTAGGTAAGTTGGAAGCAGCATAATGAATTATTACATTGGCAGGTTTACAGTTTTGCTGCTAGTAGATAAATAGTCTCTAACATATCAGTTGCTACACTAGGGTTATTGCCTATATTTCCTTGTCAAATCAAAACAACCAAAGAAAGAACAGGGATATTGAGCTCTCTTTATGGTTATCTACTAGTGTGCAGTACTTGCCTGTCCTTACGTAGGTGACAGAAATGTTATTCAGGTTCACATGATATGTTTTCACAAATTGATCTCAGCTATATATATTTAATAATGATAAATTTAAAAATTATTTAAGAAAAATCATCCATTAAACACCAGAAGCATTGACTACAGGTTTAAATACATTAAAATATGCAGTTCTGTGTAGGAAATAATTTTTCTACAAACCTTGAAGACTTAATTACTCATTAAAATTAATTGAAGACTTTCTATGAAATTGAAAAAAAAATGGATCATTAGACATGGACGAAGTTTTTACACTTTAGTGAAAAGATTTTAATAAAGTTAATTAAATGTACGATATCTCCATCTTCATGTATTTTATGCCTTACATTTCCTTCAACAAGGATGTTTCCAAAGAGCCTTGCCCACTGCAAAAGGTAAAATAAATCTTGTTTGTGCAGAGCTAAGAGATCAGAGAAAATAGTGAGAAACCTGAAGAATTTAGGAACTGCAGGTAGGGCTGGGCTGCTTTGCTTATGTGAATAGTAAGGAAGACAAATGATGTAACTGAGTTTAGAGAGAGATTACTGAGGGGGAAGTGTTTTACATAAAAAGGTCACAAACACTGCTTTGTGAGAAAGAAAATAAATCTGACCTTTTCTTTCTCAGATACTTTGGAATTGTTTTTCAAGGTCTCAGAATTCTGAATTTCTAACATATTTATGTTTTTAATTTTTTTAAAGTGAAGAGAAATATTGGCAGTTATCATATAACCAGGTTTCCAAAATCTGTTTTTGCTCCTAGTCAGAAAATAGCAATAGTTCATGGTTGGGGATGGAAGGGATCAGGGAAGAAGACCCCTTTGCTTTTTTCCATTCCCATTAACAGGGAGGAAAGAAAAGCCAGTGATAATATTCATCTATTTTTTTGAGAGTTGTGATTTATTTACAAGTGTATCAATTCTTATTTTCTACAGGGAAATAAAATGGGAAGAAAAGCACCTCACCTTGCAGTGGCATTTTGGTCATCTGGAAAAACGTGGAGTCAGCTTGGGCCAACAGAAAAAGCCAAGAATAGATAAGAACATGTGGAGAAAGGTAAGAACCATTAAATTTTTACCTCTTATGGTTCCTATTAGATAATTGGTTTAGCATTATGAGATATAAGAAGAATACTCTTTTCCTCTGAAGAAAATGAGAAATTATAAATGATGTCAGATGTCTTTTGAATACGAGGCATCTCATTTTTTTCAAAAATTATTTCACAATATACCATCTTTCACTGAAGAACTTTTAGCCAGCAACTGTTTATATAGTGGTGAGTTGCTTGGGTTTTTTAGGTTTTTTTGCTACCACAAATCAGAGTAGCTGAAGCCTCAAGACTGTGAATGAGAGATACAGGCCAATCTTCTTACTAGGGAGAGAAACCAGCTTTGTCTCGTCTTTTCTGCATGGGCCATATGGAGGTGTTGCTGTGCCCTCTGTAGGAGGCATACATCCCCATCCATCCATCCTTCCGCCCACGTGGAGGAAGCCATGGCAGCTCTTCTGGGGAAAGGCAGCTGGCCAAGCAGGATCATCCCCTGGGCTACATCCAGCTCCCACGATACCAGAGACCATCCCGGCCAGAGCTGCTCATCGCTGCATTAGTTGGAGCTCTGAAAATACCACGAACCTTGGCAGAGCCCAGGAACTGGCATTTAGAAGAATATTCTTGTCCTAATACTTGTTCAGAAAAACAAACAACAAACAACTCACACCCCCCTTGCATGTTAATTCTTCTGAATTTCTCTAATTCAACATTTCAGATTGCACAGCTCCTGTGAAAAATTGAGTAAAATTACTGCATTTTGGAGGGATTTCCTTCTACAATTACTACTAAGAATGTGTCTACTGCTTTTGGTTAATTAAGCAAACAATGCCCTTGATAGCCATTTCCTTTCACCATAGTCAAACGCAAGATAATTAGTTAATTGCCAGAAGGGGTTGTTAACTGCTGGTAATGAACCACTTTTGAGGAAATTACTGCTACAATACCATTAGAATACTGCAGGCATGCATGAAGGGGAGAAATACTGTTTTTGATATTTCTCTACTTTTTTTCCTGCAAGGACGTTGTAGCACATGTATTGTTGAGCAAGAAAACAGTTACCATTTAGAGCAAAAAAATTACCAACCTGTTAAGAATTATTCTTCATGTGGCAGAATTGACCTACATGTCATGAATTTTCAATTTTTAATACAATATTACAAATCCATTAGTCTTCCATCTTAATATGTTGACCACTTGATCCAGCAGTATATAAAACAACAATACTTTGCTGCTATTTACATGATCAAATACAGCGTAATGTATCTTTATGTCATTTACACAAGAGAATTTTAAAGAAAAACCTCATTCTAATCTACACCTGATTTTGTAAATAGATTTGGGCCATACCTAAAGGATGGATGGTCTCATCACAAAGGTAATCACAATTCTCACTAATGACTGTTGTCTGTGGTCAGATTTAGCAGTACCCTGGTGTGTATCTCAAAACAAACCAGAAAGGGTTAGATTATGCTTGTATTGAGTATATACAAGTCAAAAGAGTTTTTAGAAGGCTAACTTATGGTATAACTACAACAAAAATAGGAATTAAGCGTTCAGTCGAACTTTCAAGAATTTTAAAAAGTCTTTAGAGCACACTGAAGTGCATTTCAGTCTGAATAAAAATGTCCCTGTGTACTGTTTCAGATATTCACACAGAGTCCTATAATAACGATTTTCAACGTATTAAACTCAATTACACATAAGAATTATCTGTGCAGAATAAACCCAGTGCAACATACATAATATTTCATAATATATATGAAAAATAATTTTTCAGGTGTACTGTGAGTTCACAAAATTACAGGATTCCTCAAGCAGGTTCACCTAGGGCTGATTGCCCAAATGCTGTTCAGATGATTTTTTAATGTCTCCAAAATTGATGACTTCACAACTTCTCTGGGCAACCTCTGACAGTTCTCGGTGGTTCTTGATGTTCAGACAGACCCTCCTGTGTTTCAGTTTGTGGCCCTTGCCTCTGGTCCTGCCACTGGATGCCACTGAAAAGGGTCTGTCTCCCTCTTCTTCACACCATCCTTTCATGCATTTGTGTACATTGATCCCCCTGCACCTGCTCTTCTCTGGGCTGAAAAGTACCGCCTCACTCAGCCTTTCCTCACAGGAGAGGTGCTCCAGGCACTTAGCCATCGTTGTGACCTCTCACTGGACTCTCTCCAGAATGTCTTTACTGGGAAGCCCGACCCTGGACACAAGACTCTGGAAGTGGCTTCATCTGTGCTGAGTAGAGGGATGGCAGCAGCTCACTCAACCTGCTGGAAACAGCCTTCCTAGTGCAGCCCAGCATAACATTTGCCTTCTTTGCTGCAAGGGCACATTGCTGGCTTGAGTTCAGCTTGGTGTCCACCAGCATCTCCAGGTCCTTTCCTGCACAGTTACTTTTCAATTACATATCATGAACATAAGCTCACATGAAAGTTGTTAAAAGGCAACTGCATTTATACTGTATCTGCAAACACAAGATAGAAATCAGCAACCCATATGGCAGCCTCCACCTCTTCTGAGTGATTCTGTCTATGCAAATAATCCACACACGTGTCTCCTTGTTTGAGCAAGCCTTGGAAGTGAGTTTTACTTGCCATACATATACCAGCACAGTCATCTACTACCTACTTATGTCTGGTCTGTAAAGGGTTATCATATTCTTTTACAGGAAAAGTCCCTTCTCTAGCAAAAGTACTCAGAGTTGAAAAAACTGCACCACTGCATCAGAAGAAAGATTAGTAGAAAAGTAAGTGAAATGGTACCAAGAATTACGAAGTAGCTAGCAAGCTGCAACAACACAAATGAGTTTCTACAAATCAATATATGCTGCCAAGAACCGCAGCTATTTTATCCAATTTACCTCTTTATCACAAATAAATTGCTCTCTATTATTATGTTGCTATCTATCTAGTTATATTTGGTTTTTTATAGATTATGTTTTAGCTAAACTTCTGGTAATATTTCCATTAGATTTGATTTGTATAATTACCAGGTAACTGCAATTTATTGATGAATGTTCTCCATGAATTAAAACTTAATATGCAAATTCTCAAAAGGAAAGCATTTTAGTCACAGGAAAGGAAAAAAAAAAGATATTTTTGAATAAAATTATTGTCATCCTGGTTTTCTTTGTTGAGTAAGTCTGAAGTAGATTTTAGCAAGTAAGTATGGAGTTAAAGACAATTGTGGTGTTCAGACAGTACATAAGAGAAGGCATGAAAAGAAAGGTACCACATTTTATAGGGAACAGATTAACTATTAGTTTACTACATGCCTGAAAGGACAGGAAGGACACACCAGGAAGCAGAAATTGATGTATAGAAGCTCAGAAACCAAACTGTCTATAACCAGATCTCCCATTTGTGCTCTATTTCAGGCTACATAGACAACCCCTACTTGAGATATCTAGGATCAAATACCTTAGCTCCAAGCACCTGTTAAGTATCGAGGAGATTCAGAGCAGCTAAGAGGTCTCGGACTGGCAGTGAGTACATCCCTATAATTCTGTACAAGAAATTTATTGTATTTCTGTGCAAGAGACGTAATTGTTTCACATCATTAGTTCAGCATAGTCCCCAGCCAGAAAGGAACATAAGTGAGAACTAAAATCTCTGTATCTCAAAGTGCTGGCACACGCCTTAGGCCCAAGCCTTCGTAAATAGCTATCCTTGCCCAATAGATTATCTCCCTACCTCTCTCACATAGCTTTGCCATGGAATTTAGACAGCACTTTAGCTCTCTAAATTTAGACTGCCACTCTAGTTCTGCAATCCAATTGCGAGACCCTCAGAAAGCCCTGCTTAGCTGCTGCTTAACCTGAAAGGCACTGAATTTATCGCACCACCAAAATACACCAATGAATTCTTCTACATGCCCATATTTCTGATGCTGGATACTGATATCCTGAACATATCCTGGAGATGCCAAGCAGCTGCAAATGTGAGCATGGAAGATTCTCAAATTAGGCATTCTGCCGCTTTGTTTTTCTGTTGGGATTAATCTCATAGTC
Source organism: Oreocharis arfaki (assembly GCA_013398015.1). NCBI lineage: Eukaryota > Metazoa > Chordata > Aves > Passeriformes > Paramythiidae > Oreocharis > Oreocharis arfaki. The sequence goes on along the minus strand of VZRR01004102.1, from coordinate 241,215 downwards.
ATCCTTATATGCCAATAATTCATTCAGATTTCAGATCTCCTATTGTCAGGTTATCTCTGAATAATTCACTTCTAGTTCATTTCTTTGGTAGGTGGGAGATCTGCTTTCCAAATCAGACACACAAGCTAAGTAAGGACCTTAACCTTTTTCACTGGGATGCGATACAAAAAAGAAACATTGTTTCTGCCTGCTTTATCATAGAAAGGCCATTAGGAACAAGGATTAATAATAGAGGTCCAGCTTCCTTCTGACTACCTTAGCAATGTTTCTGCTCAGCAGCCTTTTCTTTTTCTTCATTGGTCTTTCTCACAGACTGTCTTGGGGGACTTTTTTACTATCACAATGCCTGCCTAAGACAGGACTCTGACACTTTCTATATGCAAGAAATTACTAAATCTGGACTAACAGTTTCACTGGAGAACAAATACCTACCATTCAGCATTAGTTAGGTTAATACCACTTGGGAACTGGAGTTCTTGCTGCTCCACGTCCCATGTGCCTGAACTTTCAGTTCAGTACTGCCTACTCTCAGGTTTATGTCACTATTTCACCGTGATAAACCCCTGCAGCAGATAGGGGGTTTGTTCCACTCCAATTCAATACCAAAGTCCTGCTGCTTTAAATGATACAGGATCAAATGTGGTTCAGGATCATAGTTTCTGGGACTGTCACAGGGAGAATCTGAGCAGGTGCAGAACAGTTTGCAAGCCCATAGCCTCGGCTACAAGCTCCTTCAGACAATTATTTTCTTTCATTTCCATTCAACATCCCTTGCACACCTGCAGCACTTAAAAATATGGTTGTAAGAGGATGGAGAAAACTATTAGAGGACAAAGGGAGTTTATTATGAGTGACCATAAATAGTGAATTAAAAAAATATTCTGCTGGCCTTAACATGCCATACAGAATATGCATTAAGCCTGGAAAATCAACTGTTACCAGGATTGTCTGGACAAATTGCATTCAGTTAAAGTGCAGTCCACTACATAACCTCTGTAAAAATATCAAATCAAGGATTAGCCTTATCTGAGATTTAACTTGCTCATGATCTAAAATGGTTACTCCACAGAAGAATTCTGGATAAAATAGATAGATAATACCTATCAATAGATATTGGGCTGCAAATAGAAAAGAGAGAAATTAAAGTAACTTTATTAACTTTAAAGGTGTTGAGGAATATGCAGATTTTCTATTTTTAAATGAATTTCAGAGAAAAATATGTACCTTTTATTTCCATAGCTGCAAGGATAAACCCACAGTTAAGAAAAATAATCGTTCCTGTTGCAGATTTCCAAGTTGTGCACTGAAAGTGAGTGACCATGAAGTGGAGCACAAATAACTGAAAATCAAATAAGATATTTGCATAACCGTAACCCATAACAGCAAATGACAAATGTATTTTCAAGTGTAATTATTTCAAGTCAATTTGGTTGAACAATATTTGGGGGAAAATATTATTTTAAAATAACTTTTTGATTTAGCAGTGTTCAGTATTTAAAGTATCTTAGAATCTTATTTTATTTAAACTCTAATGCATCCTCATAATAAAAAAAATAGCTAATTCTTTTCATTATACCTTTAAAATTTTAATCACCATATAATTTCCTAAATATTTTATGCTTCAGAATCTATATGCTTAGTTTCAGACCAGAAATTAGACTGGGTTTGTTTGGTTATCAGGGTTTTTTTAGTGGGTCTACCAACTTTTAGATATACATAAACTGAACTAGTATTATCATATTGCTTTGCAGTTCCCAGTGAGCTAGAATAGACAAAACATATTTCAAGATGAAATTATGAACTGAAAGTTTTTATGAGAAGTATCTTCTTTCTCTTTGTGCAGAATTTGACAGTTTTGTTTACATTCAGGGTTTGACAGATTATTTTCTTTTTGATTTCATCCTGAAGAAAACAAAATGATTTTTGTATTTCCATGCTATGTCGCGGGAGACGCTGTCAACCTCGATTGGTAAGTAATGTAGCTGAGTTTAGTGCCATGCCTTAACTGAGTTAATGAAGCTGGTTTACAGCCTGGGTCGTGAACATGTACTATGAAGTATGGCATTTGAGTAAGTTAGTTTTTCACAATAAATATTACCATCATACATAGCTTGTGAAATTTGGAGAAAAGGAAAAAGCAATTAAAAAAATGCCAGAGAAGTCTTCCAAAGATGCAATTGCTTAGTCCATATTATATTACCTGAAGATTAAGAAGATTTGAGGTTCCTCAGTATTAAATGGCTATCATTCAGTACTTCAGCATTGTCAAGTTTGATATCTAGTACTCTGTGACAATGCAGAACAAGAAAAGTAAGCTGAGTGCTGCTGGAAACAAGAGGAAACTCAGCTCTTAACCCTGGGGTGTTATATAAGAACTGCATCACTCTGGCTGTCCAAGTTCTGCTGGCATCAGCTGAAATGCTGCAGGAGGAGCTATCTACTACCTTGATATCCCATGTAAATCCATAGCTAACAGCAACCACATCCAGAGTAAAATAGGTCTATTCTGCAGAAAAGAAAGAATCAAAGCAGCCAAAAGTGGAAGTAGGGAAAAAGCTTTTGGCAGTTCATATTTAACAAACTACATGTGATGACTTTTTTCCTTGAAATTTAACTGGTTAGATACAGCACTTATAATTTTTTTTTCATATTTTGACCTTCTAGAAAATGCCAGTAACATTTACAGATGACATTTTGTTAACAATATTGTTAGCCTAGATTGTTTTGATTTGAATAATTACACATGGTAAGTGTGGGGAAGTTTATCTTTCTGTTTTCTAGTGTGCCTATTATAGAATTATAGAATAGTTTGAGTTGGAAGGGACCCCTTGAAGGTCACCTAGTCCCACCTCCCTGCCATGGGCAGGGACACCTTTCCCTAGACCAGGTTGCTCAGACTCCCATCCGACTTGGCCTTAAACACTTCCTGGCATGAGGTACCCATACCTTCTCTGGGAAACCTGTTCCTATGTTTTACCATCCTTATTATAAAAACTTCTCCCTCATATGTACTTTAAACCTACCCTTCTTCAATGTAAAGCCATTCCCCCTTGTCCTGTCACTCCAGGCCCTTGTAAAAAGTCCATCTCTCTCTTTCTTGTAAGCTTCCTTCAGGTAGTAGAAGGCTGCAATTAGGTCTCTACATAGCCTTCTCTTTTCCAGGCTGAACAAACCCAATTCTCTCAGCCTTTTCTCACAGGAGAGCTGCTCCAGCCCTCTGTTCATCTTCAAGGCCCTCCTCTGGACTCAGTCCAACAGGGTCATGTCCTTCCTGTGCTGGCACCCCAGAGCTGGATGCAGCACTGCACGTGGGGTCTCAGCAGAGCAGAGCAGAGGGGCAGAATCCCCTCCCTCTCCCTGCTGCCCACGCTGCTTTGGATGCAGCCCAGGACACACCTGGCTCTCTAGGCTGCCAGTGCCCATGGCTGGGTCATGACCCAAGTCCTTCTGGGCAGGGCTGCTCTCCATCTGTTCATCCCTAGTCTGTGTTGATATAAGTGGTTGCCCTGATCTAAGTGCAGCATCTTGCACTTGGTCTTGTTAAACCTCATGAGATTCCCATGGGCCCACTTGTCGAGCTTGTCCAGGTCCCTCTGGATGGCATCCTGTCCTTCAGGTGTGTCAACCACACCACTAAACTTTGCAGGTGTCATCCCTCTGTCATTAATGAAGACACTAAATAACACTGGTCCCAGTGCAGATCCCTTAGGAAACCACTTGTTACTGGTGTCCATTGGGACACTGAGTCTTTGACCGCTACCCTCTGCCCAACCAATTCATTGTCCACCACACCATCCATCCATCAAATCCTTCCCTCTCCAATTTAGACAGAAGGATTTGTGGGGGACAATTTCAAAGGCCTTACAGAAGTTCAGATAGATGAATAGATCCGTATCTATGATAAATCCATAGCCCTTCCCTCATACACTGATGAAGTCACCCCATCATAGAAGGCCACTATATCGGTAAAGCAGGACTTGCCCTTGGTGAAGCCATGCTGGCTGTCTCCTATCACCTCCCTGTCCTCCGTGTGCCTCAGCACAGCTTCTAGAATGATCTGTTCCATGACCTTTCCGTGCATGGAGGTGGGGCTGACACATCAGTAGTTCCCAGGGTCCTCTTCTTTACCTTTCTAAGAGATGGGTACAATGTTTCCCTTTTTCCAGTCACCTGGGACTTCACCTGACTGCCATCACTCTTCAGATATCATGGAGAGTGGCTTGGCAAGCTGGTTCTCTCAAGACTCTGAGATGCAGCTCATTGGGTGCCGAAGGTTTCTGTGTATCCTTGTTCCTCAAGGGGTCACGAACCTGATCTTCCATTACAGTGGAGGGGAACTTGCTCTCCCAGTCCTTGTTGTGCAGTCCATCCACTTGACTGTGTAGGGCTTCTCTACACTTAATACAGCTGCTAGGTCCTAGAGAAATGTTAACATCAATTTATTTGCTGTTTAATGTGTCAGTATACTTTTAAGAAAGCATCTGCATGAGTATATGTGTATGAGAAATTATCAGAACAATAATTTGTCCAATTTGTCCAAAGTGCTATTGTCTGGCATTTATATTGTTAGGGTTTTTTTCTGTCATGCATTTCCCAACTTAAAAGAAGCTAAATGAGTGGGCATGCAAATTTATACACCAAGACTTCCATTCTACTGTGAATAAAACAACATATTTGAATCTTGGGACAAATACAGTACTGAGAGAAGTGTATTTACATATTAAAGCAAGGGATTATTAAAAGTGTACAGAGAAAGACACAAAGACTATTTTTTAAAATTGTGTTCTAACATATAGGAAAATCGATAACAATGAAACTGAAAAAATGTTATGGTGAAAACAGAAATATCTTTGATGTTGAAAGAAGAACAACAAAGAGTTTTATTTGATTATGAATAGGAACTCATGAAGTTTGCTTAAAGATCTGAGAACTTAAAAATTGTTTTAGTACTGATCAGTATTGTAATGCTGGTACATTGTGTTGATGAGACCGAGATGGAAATTAAGTCATTAGATTGAGTGGAATGTGTTTCACTAAAACCTTGAGTCACATATGACAATACAGGCTCTAATTAGTTGTAATACAGTCCTGCCAAAGAGCTGAGTTGATCATTGGTCTTGGATGTTTGGATTAGAATAAATATTCAAATTATATTGGGGTGCGTGTAATTTATACTCTTTCAAACTCCCGCCTTGGCCTCTGATCCCTAAAATATGTATCAACATACTCCATACTGATTTTTTTGTGAGGAGAAAAGCACAAATTGAACCATTGCCCAGACAAAAGGTGAAATAGTGAATCTCTTCTAATCCTGCCAGTATTGTTACTGAGGAACTGCAATACAAAATTTATCACAGACTCAGTGTCTGCCAAGGAAACTTCCGTGATAATACAAAATTTTACATGAATAAAAGACAGTACAGAGGTTATAGCATCAATTTTATTTAAATATTTGAGAGTAATTAATACACAGAAAGGCAGTTTACTAATGCATTACCCATTTGTAGATTAAACAAAGACTCGTTAGCTCACATGAGACAGTTCAGTTTTATTTTTAGCTACAGTATGGCTGGTGCAATGCCTCTTCTTTTAACATTTTCATTTTGCATTGCCTTCAGTCCTGACATGAAAGTTAACATTAATCTGCCAACTCATTCTGATTGGATTGCTTTGGAAGTCACTCCAAAGTCACAATGGCTAAATGGGATGAAGCTGTAAGACAGAAATGCATTGCAGTTAATACCTCTGCAGTACTGAAGCTAAGCCAAGGCCAGCCCTAATTCCTGAAAGAAAACAAATCCACAGTAATCCATCCCTTAATTCTGAACAGTGGCATAATGCCAAAAAATATAAAACATGTATTCCTTACTAAAACACTGCATCTTATTCCACCATGGTTTCTCTTGGCCTTTTATTCATGTAGTTTGAGGTCAGCGAGCAGCATACATGTGAAGGTGTTATCTGTCCTGACACTTACAGCATTCCAGTGTTCTCCTGAAATAAGAGGACTCGGGAGAGAATGGCTGCTGAAACTAATAATTTCAGTTTTTGTTGCAACAATTAGAAGGCAAAAATTAAGATAACTCCTAATTCCCTCCTCTCAGAATTCATCTGAGAATATTTTCAGACATTTAATCCATCTAATGTCCATCTGGCTAAAACTGCAACTGATATTGATTTTTCATAGTCTGGGTCAAAATTTGGTTCTGCAAAAAGCAAGTATGATCCCATTCATGTCTCATTAGCCTCAGTTTGGAGATTTTTATTAGCATGCTGATTTAAGCCCAAACCTAGACTGTGTTACTTAGAGCTTATTCTTCCCTAAAGTACTTCTGTGATGATAACTTATTATGACAAAAAGAACCAGTTTAGACATTTCTAGCTTCATCCAAAAATGTGTCCTCATGTAGAAATAAGCCTTAAAAATATCTTCCTAACATGAAATGTCCCAAAGAAACAGATAATCACATTGGGATGAATTAGGTGGCTAGAAAGTATTTCTAGAGGTTAAGACTAATTTAGAACCCCTTAGGATGCCTTTGCAATGGTCTTTTTGTAATGTAAGCCTCATAAGTTATTAAAATATATTTTTCAACCTTATATCAAATCAAAATATGTAAGGAATTTGTTAATTACCTGCTCAGAGCTGAAAAACCAGAATAACGGGGTGAAACGCCTCACTTGTTTCAGGGTTGGCAGGCCTTGCTGTGAATGAAATCCTGATAACTACTGTAAGGCCTTGAAGTTGCACAACTCCTCAAAGTATCAAGTGTTTCAAGAAATTATTTTTAAGTTGTTTAATAGAGTACTGGGGAAAAAATCAGTTTTCAAGCATTAGATATACACATATAGAAAGAAATATTTTTGCATATTATTCTTTACGGATCCGGTTTGAATCCCTTTCTCTGACATCTAGTCAATTTTTTATTATTTCTGCTGTCTTTGGTAAGACTGACAGATTGTTGTCATTACAGGGAAAAAAAATATCTGTGTGGCCTCCAGAACTTTATATAAGAAGAGTACTTACTGCAAACATTTCAAAAGGAGTCAAAACTTGTCATGACTTGACTTGGCATGACTTGTCAAATTTGTTGCAGAAAGCTGGACAAAGTTGAGCTCTCCCCTCCCACCTGTGGTACACTTGAGTTTGGTGCCATTTTCAGTACATGGCTGGATGGCTGGAGATTGGTGCAAACAGAAAGTAGCCGCAAGCCAGTCCTTCAGTTCTATGTGATGACATGGCCAAACTCGATGAGAAAAGAGACACAACTTCATGTACAACCTGATATTTGAAACTGGCGTGATCAACACATCAGTACAGCACTGATGAATGTGTTTGCTACTCTTCATACGGCTATAACTGGCAGCTCTGTGGTAGGCACTCGCCTAAATATATATCTGTAACATAAAATTCAGGCCTATTGTTAACATCTACTTTTAAATGTTGAAAACCCCACTTACCTCCAGCAAATGCTGCAAACAATTGATTCACAAGTGAACTATAAATAATGTTCACAGCACAGAGCCCATGCAACATACTGCTTTAGTGTTACTGAATATTCAGAACCTGCTGCCTCTGGTAGCTATATACATCATGCTCATGACAGGTTTAGACTCCAGTAGCCCAGAGCCTAAGATCTGGCATGTGTTTTGGAGCTAGAGTATTTGCAGATTAGTGAATACCAGCCACAGGGCCAGGTATGATGCGGAAACTTGAAAATACAAAGTGTCTGTACTGACATTCTAAATACTACTGCAAAATAATATAAAATATATACGCTGGGAGGAGATGAGGGGAATGACTGACAAATGTTGCCAAATATAAAGCCATTTAGGCAGCTGGAGGCCCAGCCTTCATTATGGGCAGGACTTCTGTTATAGACAGACTTTTGAAGGAAAGGCTGCAGGCATGGAAAATGAGATGAAACTGGGTTTAGCAAGGATGGAATTTAGCAGAAAACTGCTAAAATGTTCATCAAAGCAAGTGTGGTAGAAGATGGGAGCACCTCCAGAAGGGCAGCTGCATATTTCAATCATGCCGATTTGTCTCCCTCGAAGTTAGCGAACCAGGCCTTGTGCTGTTTCCCTGTACCCTTCCCTGCAGGGTCAGAGTGCTTGGCTTGTCATGGTTCTAGGATGGAAGGATCTTCCACATATTTCAAGCCAGAATGGTGTAGTAAGTCTCCTGCACCACCATCACAACAGTACAACCTTGCAGTCAGTTCCCTATTTGGCAGGAACAGAATAAGAACAAAACAAAACATACGGGTTAAGAAAGCTACCCCAGTGTACACAGAGGCAGCTCAGTGTCAGTTCAGTTCTGCATTATCCTCCATTCCAGGACGATTTATTGTCTTGGAGGCAGAAGCATATGAGATCATGGAGGTAAGAGTCAAGCAGTGACGTGGCTCTCTCTTTACTACACTGCATCTAATATAGTAAATTTAAGTAGGTCCCGGAGTGCTGTGGTGCTAAAATTTCAATACATAAATCAAGCTACAGACTAAATATTTGGGGTTTGAGCATTTGTTCTGAGGAATTCAACAAACAAAAGGCATAATCATCTTCTGATTTTTCATTTTTTAAAATATTTCCTCGGGCAAACATATCTTGAAGATCATTCAGATATTGCTGTCAAAACCCAAGGTCATAGTAATTTTCACAACTCATGTGATAAATGATGTCTTTGCTATATGGGAATGAATAATTGCATATAGAAACACTGTAATCTTGAGTTACAATTGGTAAAAATTCAGCTATTGCAGTCCATAGCAAATTTTTAAAATGTTTTTACTTTCTTGTGGTGCTGCAAAATCCCTCCATAGGTACAGTGGGAAAATGCCAAAGCTGATTAAACAGAAATGCCACCAAATGTGTAAAAGGCTTGAATTGCATTATTTTGATCTGAATCCCAAAATGTATAAGTGAATTCTTTTGCTGCCCTGACATAGCACCTGTAATTGAAATTCGAGGTCTGTACTCCAGACTGTTTTTGACCTCTGTAGTAAGGAAAAGAAGTTTGAATGAATATAGAGTCCTGACTTGAACTTTTGCCCTCTGCTTTACCACATTCTACTCATTATTCTGTTTCAATCTGCCGTTAAGGGATTCTCCCATCAGCTTTCAAATTTTTAAGCATTACATATAAAACTCTGTGTGTTCAAATAAAATTAATCTCCAATGTGCCACTTTATTTTTAGTGTACCAGTTGCTAACCAAGAAAAATAATGTTTGAGCTGTTCCTGAAGTCAGTGAAAAGCTTCAAATATTCTCCCCTGAGATTTGTCGGTTGTGGGGTTAACATTTGCAGAAGAAGATTTAAAATCTCTTCTGATTCTGGCTGGCAAAGGATTACAGTGTGGTCTTTTAACAGAAATACTGTAGATTGTTCATGTTCTTTTGGCTTTTCTAGGGCATGGTTGAGGACTCCTAAACCTGTTGTTTCTTACAGGATATTGAATTTTGTCAAATTATGGCTTCACTGAGGGCTTTTGAGATATTTTTAGCAGAAGTGGAAAAAAAGAGGTTATTAAAAGGGCAACTAGCAGATGATTTGGCAGCATTACACATAAAGCATAAACACTGTCTTCTTCCACTGTCGTTTCTTACTGTTCATGTTCCTCTAAACAAAATATGTCTGATATTTACATTAATCCATTTAATGCCACAGAAAGGGAAGGCGAAAGAAGACTTTTTTTTTTAAAACTATCACATTTTCTTACATATACACTTAAAAATTTGATGGCAAACAAGCATGTAGACTGCTTGAGTAAATATTATAGGAATATTTTCAAACAGCTGGGATTTTAATTATAAAAACAAAGGTACTTTTTATGGTTATTCATGACATTATTTCTGCACATACCTGAAATAACTCCACATTTATATGGTTTGTCTAATATATCCTCACATTGCAATTGCAATGACATAGCCTCAATTAAAAGATGTCACAAAACAATAGAAGAAAAAGACTTCTGTCTAGAATATTAACAAGTGGTGCTAGTTATAGGAAAAAATTATTAATGTTCACCAAGGATTATCAGATACTTTGGAAAATAACCTGAAGAATACCACTTCATTTTCCTTTCATTCTTTTCTTATGAACAAACACAGGAGAAAAAACTACAGGGCATGTATTGTAAGGTAATTATATAGAAAGCTAGAGATTTGGAGGTACTCATGTAGACTGATTTTCATTTTTAAAAATCTAATTTTTATTGAGATTTTGTTTGCTAAACATGAGGAATTTGTTCTACAAGCATCTAAAATATGTACAGTAATTCAAATTCCTCCAGGTGCTTTGGACAAAACAACTCCTCATCCCCTGAGCCTTCAGTGATATTATCTAAGATACCACTAAATTACTATAGAGTCTCCCAGTGGTTTAGAAAACTGTGTAAGAGCTTGGCAAGATGCAGCCTCCCTGATGGTGATCTCCTTAGCACCTCACGTGGCTGTGGTTCAGATGCAGATAAGTGGCTGAAGAGCAATGCCTGCACAAGCTAGCTCAAAACTGCAGAGACATAGAGAAGGGCTTAAAGAGGCTTGAGACTAACTGGGAAATCAATGAAAATGAAAGGATTCCAATACTGACAGATTTTTTTTTTCTTTGGTGAAATTACAGACTCTACTGTTTAAGAGGATGAAGGATTAGCTGTGGTAAAAAATTACATAAAACCCTGTCAAAGTTTTATCTGTCAGTTCGATGATATCTATTAATTTAAATGCTAAGATCTGTAATGGGTGTTTTTTATCATATAAACTGATAGATGTAAAAAATTAAATTAGGAAGATAAGACATAAATGGAAGAGTTGTATTTTGGTACAAAATACGTGGAATTGGAATTAGATGTTTAGTGGTATTTTGCCTAGACAAAAATGCTGTAAAATCATAGAATTATTTAGTTTGGAAAATAACTTTGTCATCGAGTCCAGCCATTAACCTAACACTGCCAAGTTCACCACTAAACAGTGTCCCTAAGTGCCACATTATGCATCTTTTAAATACCTCCAGGGACAGTAACTCTGCCACTTCCTTGGGCAGCCTCTTCCAATGCTTCATAGCCCTGTTGGTGAAAGTTTTTTACCTAATATCCAATCTACACCTCCCCTAGCATAACTCGAGGCCATTTCCTTTTGTACTGTCACTTGTTACCTGGGAACCGAGACTGACCCCCAGCTGGCTACAACCTCCTTTCAGGGAGTTGAAGAGCATGATAAGGTCTCCCCGAGAGTCCTCTACTCCAGGATAAACAATCCCAGTTTCCTCAGTCACTCCTCATAGGACTTATTCTCATTAGCTTTGTTGCTTTACTGATTTCCTCTTGCTGTACTGAAATGCAATTTCATTTCCTATCATTAATATTCTCTAAAGTTTTTAATATAGAACAATGGACCTAAAGAGATCTTTCTTAACATTAATTACTATAATGGGAGAAAACTGTCATTAAACTTGTATTTTCAGAATTGAAAAGAAAGTACACTTTCAGTGCTACAGCAATGTATGCTACATATTCAGGTGCTCCCAGTGCTAGAAAAATTTAAAGGTAATAAAAGGAGCAGCAACAAAACATTAAGAAAGAGCTAAGAAAACTGGCATTTATTAAAGCCACTTCAGGTGTTGATTTTGGTGTTACTGAGAGCCATTCCAGAAAGGCCTATTAGATATTTATCAATAACACGTTACTTCCCATAATATCCAGAATCTTCATTGTACAGAGTTTTTATCATTTAACTCTCTGTACAAAAGTGGAGTAAAAGTCTCCCCATTCCTAAAGATCCCAATGACAAAGTCTTTTGGAAAAACACAAAAATAAAAAGCTTATCTATATGCCTTAATGATATACCAAATAAGAAGATCTCACAACTCAAGGATTGGAGTGTAAAGTGCTGCACCTGGGTCAAAACAATCCTAAGGACAAACACTGGCTGGGTAGAGAATGGATCAAGAGCAGCCCTGCCCAGAAGGACTTGGGGGTGCTGGTGGGTGAGAGGCTGGACATGACCCAGCCGTGTGAACTGGCAGCCCAGAGAGCCAAGTGTGTCCTGGGCTGCATCCAGTTCCGGGGGCCCCAACATTAGAATGATGTGGACCTGCTGGAGTCAGTTCAGAGGAGGGCCACAAATATGATCAGAGGACCGAGCACCTCTCTGATACAGACAGACTGAGAAAGATGGGGCTGTTCAGCCTGGAGAAGAGCTTATTGTGGCCTTCCACTACCTAAAGGGGGCTACAAGAAAGCTAGAGACAGACTTTTTAGAAGGACACGTAGGGATAGGACAAAGGGGAATGACCTTAAACCAGAAGAGTGTAAATTTAGAAGAGATACAAGGAAGAAATATGTTTACTCTATGGTGGGTGAAACACTGGCACAGGTAGCCCAGAGAAGCCGTGGATGACCCATCCCTGGATATCTCCAAGGCTTGATTGGATTGAGCTCTGAGCAACCTGGTCTAGTGGAATTTGTCCCTGTCCATGGCAGGGGGGATGGAACTAGATAATATTTCAGGTCCCTTCCAACCCAAACCATCCCATGGTTCTATAACTCCTGCTTTCTTGGCTTCAGGAAACTTTTTATTATGAAAAGGAAACACAGGAAACATTTATACTTATTTTCTTCCTCTTTGTTTCTTGCTATATCCCACATGGTGGTAAACCTAGGTCTGGATTCTTTCCTGATACCTTAAAATCCCATACAAATCTTCTTGCTGCAGCAACAGAAGATGCCAACTAGCTTTGCTGGAAATAGCATCCTGGCATCATATGCAGCTGTCTAACATGTAGAGGGCCAGGATTATCATAAGTGAATAATGATTCTGTTACCCAAATGAAACCTCTCCATGTGTCAGACAGCGGGCAGAGCTATCTCTTCAAAATCAATATCTAAATATGTCAGAAGGAGCATACTTAACATCTTTGGAAAATCTTATCATTTAGGACAAGGACTGCTGTTAGGCAATGACAAAGCCAGTGAGTGTTGTCTTGTGATACGTTGCCTTTCCCCTACAAACCTCACCCTGTGAGGAATGTTTGCAAAGATCCCCAATAACATATTATATTTCTTGTGCCAAAAAACTAATTGAAAATACGTTGTGAGGTTTCATAATTTACAAGATGCTTCATACATCCATCTTTATGTATTCAGGTTGTGGAAAGAAGCATGATTCTTTCACTCATTTCGAGTGAAACAAGTTTGAAAATGTATGTTCTTTCCTTCTGTGTCAAAGTGATACTGTAGAAAAACACTGGACAGCTAAACTAAATGAATTGTTGAAAAAAAAATCAGCTCAAGACTGGTCAGTTGTAGCTGTATGTCTCATTGCCTCTCTAAAAAAACCCTGAAAAGTCAATTACTTTGTAATTCCATGAAAACCTGACTAATTTTTTTTCAGGAACACCTTTGCATTGTGCTGTGAATGCCAAATGTGGCAACTTCAGCACAAGCAAACATGGGATCGCCTGTCACTTGTTTCTTCCAAGCCAATCTAAGAGACAACAGGCCAAATGATCCTTCTGTGTAATGTGGAAGAAAAAAAATGCACTTTGTGTTCCTAAACACTATCATTCAGATTTTTTTATTATGGAGGAAAAAGTGCTTTTGCAGAAATAAAACCATCACCACCACCAAAAGTCCGAATGATTGGATGTGCTCTAATGTCAAATTTTCTATGCAAATTCAGTATGCCAGATAAGAGAACAAAAAGCATTTAGGAAAGGAACAGGCTATTTCATACAGAGCCTGCACTTTCAACTCACAAAAAAAAATTCACTTTCAGGAAGGAGAATCTTATACCTTAAAGAATTAGAAATGGATTCAGGAATGAGATCATGCAGTAGAACACTCTCGGTCTTCCATTTTCCTATAGAGCTAGACTAGGAAATGTGGAAGGCAGAATAGCACAAGTAGTTTTCACACCCAGTTACTCAACAGTTGTGGGAAAAGTCTCCACTGCTCACAGTCTTTAGCCTCTTTGTAAGACCGTATGTTTTTAAAAAGCACCAAGAATCTCAGGTGTTTAAAGGAGAAATAACAATCCAGGAGGCCAGTCAGCAACTCCTAAGTGTTTCTGGTAAGCAAGAAGTCATATGCAATGTTATGCCTAATCTTTCAAGGTCATAATATAGTAGGACATTGATGTATTTTCTGAAGTGGACCCAGTAAAGGACTTTCTTATTATTAATAAACATAGATTCTAGAAGTATATGCATGAAAATATTATCCAATTAGTGATATGTATTCTGAAGCAGATTATTTGGCAAACAGCACAAGTTCAGTTTTACAAAAACAGTTTTGGAAAGCTGGAAAGAATACAAGAAAACTAAATACAGAAAGGAAAGCCACTTGTGTCAGTATTTTTAATGCTGGTCTCCTTCTGCAGTGTACAATGGTGATTTTCTTTTCAAATGATTATTAATGAGATGGCGATTGCATGCCTCTGTTTTTAAATCAAAAGGTGTAATTGTGTCCTTAAGGAATGCCACTGGATAGTGCGAAGTAAAAGATCCCCTGTGTGTAGGGACTGTTTTAGTTTCACTACTCTTTTGAACATCAATGTTTCTTTATTAATAAATACGCAGTCCAAATTCTAGGATTGGATTAGATTAGAGCAGGGTTTAGGAAGGGATATAGCTTTATCGTCTCTTTTCACTCCAAAAGTTTTGTTTCCTCCAGCACAGAGGACTGAAAATCTGATCATACTCATCAGCTATGTGGATGGTTACTGGATTTGCTGTCCAGTGACTTAACTCGACTGTTTATTTTCTTGCACCAAACTGTCTGTACATCTCATCACTTGATGAGATTGGAAGAAACACTGGGAATCTCCTGCTTGAAGTCATTTGGTGTCAAAGCTACTGAGGAAGTTGCTAAAAAATAACCTGCCTTACAGAGTAAAATAGAGCAGGCTCTGTCTCAGAACTGTGTAGAAACCTAAAACTCAAGATGTGCTTGTGTCACCCCCGACAGCAAATAGTAGCCCCTAAGATGTGTGGGAGGCCCCAGGAAACTGTCACTGGATACTTAAGGAATTTACTGGCCTTGAGATTGAAGAGAATACCGAGGAAGGGCAAGATGCAGAAGGTGGGCCATCAGCATTGAACTCTTTATTATGCTCTAACAGCTGTTGCTATCAGAGCAAAAACATTTCCATTCCTCTGATTCCCACTCTGAGCCTGAATGTAATCCTATGGCCTGGACAAGGTAAATAGTGCATAGATCAGGCAGACCAGCACAGCACTTTCAGCAGAGGGCAGCTGTATGAATTACGTTGCTTTAAATGTCCACGAAAGTAATTTCTCCCTCTTAATTTACTATAATGATCTATTTGTTTGACTAATTATTTTTGTGAAGAAAATCTTCTCTTGCCTTATACCATTCACCATGAAAATGTCCTCATCTTGGTGCACTACACTATATATATTGCAAAAATATTCTCCACCAGTATAAAGAAAGGCTTTAAACATGTCACTCCTTATTAATATCACAGCATTAGGAACCAGAGACAAAAGGGAGGAGGGCAAAATTGTTGTTGCTTTATTTGGAAACGAAGTACATGGGGGAAAAAATGTCTCGCTTGTTACAAGGCACATGGTGATGTCACATTCCGCAAAGATTTTGGTGCAAGGAATCTAACAGTCTATATCTGTTAATTTTTATAGCACTTAACACTAACTGGAGCAGAAGGAAAATACAGTATTTCCCTTTACTGCTAAATATAGGAATCCCATGGAGCCTGTAGGTAAATTCTTGTTATCTAAGGAATCGCTCATTACTCAGTCAAGTCTGCCCAGGAAGACAAGGCTATCACACACTTTTGAGATGCCTGATACTGGCTGTTCAGAAAAATCTGGCCCAAGCTCATTCTTAAGATAAATTACCTGTTCAGTGTGTTCCTGGGCAAACCACAGTCTGCATGTCAGCTATAGGGCAGATGGCTCTATAACAGAATGATACCTGTATGCACACTGTGCCTCTCACAGCCTCCTTTCCTTTAAAAAGAAACTTGAGTGGACAAGAAAGAAACTGCTGCAGTGTTCTTTCAAGTTTTCCATGGTCTGTGTGGCTGGAAACTGAAGCTGCAGAAGGAGCCAGTCAGCCTTCCATGTAAGTGCAGCCAAACAATGGTAATGGAATCTCAATGCATTGAATTATTGTGTACATAATGGCGTGCAATCTTATGTGACATGAGTACTCAGAGGAAAGGGTATTTTATTGATTTGGATCATAAACACCTTCTGGCAATATCACGATGTTGACAAGATATTCAATTCTATACCCACATTACAATACACTCGTCATATGCATTTTTTTTAGTCAGCAGGCTACTAGTTTTTATGTTACTTTTTTGCCACACTTTTTTTCACTTTGCCAGATTTATAACAGCTTTATTTTTAATAGAAATTTTGAAAATTGAAATAATTTGTCGTCCACATATGTAGCAGACATGAGAACAGAATTGACATCTTCAGATACTGATAGCTTAATTATCAGTGCTTTAAAAAAGTTATTTATTCTGACAGTTCATAAAAGAGTCGGATAGCAACTGCTGATACCAGGAAGCCTGATGTTATTCAATGCATACACATAAACAAAATATGCAAGGCAGAAAGTTCTGCCTGGTTGAAATCTATTTCAGCTGTTTTGAAACAAAAGTATGAAGAGGTAAATAGACTACAAAGTATGATCTACTTCACTGTTTGCAGTTCATGGGTGATAGATACTCCTTAATAACCATGAAAGCTGATGGACACTTGAAACATAACACACAATTTTCACTGTGCTTTCCCTGATTTGTCATGATTCTGTGATTAGCAGAAGTTCAATCATACTTTTGAAAGCATACAGCACTATTTCTGCCTCCAGTATCTTCAAGACCATCAGAACACCATGTGACTGCAGTTATTGACTGCTGGACAACATCACTTGAGTTTATTCTAAGTGTTTCAGGAAATTTTCTGTTCCTGTGTAATTTCTAGAATGGTACCATACCAAGCCTCCTGAGCTTTAGGGTTATGTGCTGTAAAAAGAAGTATGATACAAACATTTTGTAAAGTAGGCAGTTCAAATAATGTATCATCCTAAAAGAAAGGTGCTTCAAGGAGAAGGGATGTCCAGCTTTTGGAGCACATTTCTTAGATGGAGGATAACAGTTGTGTAAAGACTGGAATAGTGAGATAGACTGTGCTGAGTGCAGCTAGACAATAGATCACAGAGCTGTGGCAGGGAGATTGAGTGAATTAATTTAGAGTGATAAACCAAATCACAAAGCAGAATACTATTAAAAGTTGAAGATCAGTCTGTGGTCAGTGAATGCAAAGAAGGAAGTAGCAATTTCCAGCTTGTCATGTTAGTCCAGAGGATTTGGGGGTTTGATGCTTTCAGTAGATACTCAAAAACAAACTGCATCTTACCTTGGGCCTAACTGCATAAAGACCTATACAAATATCTAATATTACATAGATGTTGTGGACAAGTTTAAGATTTTGACAAATACACGTCTGCTTCCCACTTCTACATCAGAAACTGGGCATAAATATTGACTGACAAGCTCTCTGACAACAGATTATAGACTGAATGACTGAGGATTTAAATATCCCAAGTAAAAAAGCTTCCCAGTCCTCAGAAGAATTGCAGAAGTTAAAAATTTCTCATTCTAATGCCTCCAAGGATTGAAATGTCCAGGCTCAGTTTTCCCCAGCTGCATAACTCTTGTGTGAGCGATGATGGGCTCAGCCATCCATGCGATGCAGAGGGAGACAGTGCTCACATTACGCCGCCACAAATGTGTTGTATCCTCATGTCTCATGGAAGAGGGGAATTTGGTAACCAAAGCTTTTCATACCTAAAAGCTGACTGCTTGGCAAACTACTGGTTATGCTCTTTAGTTCCTTCAGTTGTGCTGAAATATTAATGGACATACTGATTCCTACTACAGGCATTTTAGAAATGGTTTTGATGCCGGGAAAAAAAGGTGCCCAACCCATCCCAACATCTGAAGTGCTGCGTTGGTTCAATCTTTCTTCTTTACTGAGGAGGCCCAAATGCACCTTTAGTGAGTGTTACAGATGGCGTAAAGGCATTACAGCTTTGAAGATTAATGTCTGTTAATTTGCTGATCTGTTGGGGGAGAAGAATGATAATACGCTAAAAGCACAGCCATAAGAGTGGGAAGAATGCATTCTATTTTTCTCTCTTTGTGTTAGTTTAAATTTCTCCCTCCATTTCTACAAATAAAGCAGTAGTTTTAGTTCACATGCGTCGAAAGACTTGGTGCAATGATTTTTTTAAAAGAGGGTATTTTGATACTTGTAGAAACAGTGCCTAAAAATATTTTAACATGCTATTTTCATTTTTAATTAGTGCTGTTCAGCCAATCCCCATTTATTCATAGATTTTGAAAACTTTTTTCCTCTATTTTTAAGGGAACCAAGAAAAATCTAAAGAAACCAAATAAATTTAGAAAAATCTAAAATTATTCTCCCCCTTAACCGCTCCTGGTAAAGTCATGCAAAAAACATGGCCCTTGGGATAGCTACAAAGTGGGGTTCATAGTTGTACCCTGCCTCATGTGTTTTGCATATAAAAGTTACAAAAAGGCTAAGAACATTGGGTTGTATAAAAATATTGAGACATGTAAATATCGTATGTCTGGGCTGCAGTTAAGGGAGAGAGAAAGGAGACTCCAGTGGGCCATTCATTCCACTTAAAAAAACTAGTTGCTTGACACTTGCAGAAATAATTGTCCACCCCTTTCTCTTCTGCAGAGATGGACAACTAGCTCAGAAATTACACTTAAGTTTCAGCAGATGAAATGTGTTACTACAGAAAAGAAAGTAGAATTAGTGTTCAGTTTTTCGTGTAAAAAATAGAAAGATCAAAGTGATCAATGTTTGTTTCATTATTTTTCTGCTTGTCATACTATTTCTGTCAGCTTGTTCTAAGTTTCTTCAGATTGGCTGTGAGTTCTTGGCTGCATGCTAATACAGCTCAAAATTAGGTCCCATATGGTTCTGGACACCACCCAATACTAAAACCAGAAGGAAAGGTTACTTCTAATGGGGGAATTTAAATCTATCTTGCACTCAGAAATCTGAAAGCACTCAGATTCAAAGTTCTTTTTTGTCCAGGCTCTACTAAACATCAAAAGTCTAAATGTAAAATACATGACAAGAGGAAGACAATGCGGAGAGAGGAAAGAGTGAGTAGGCAGAATTCCACTCTGCAAGGCCAGGAATAGATTTGCTGCTGTTAGCAGATCTGCCACTAAACACAGTGCACAATGCTGTAAATATCACAGCACGGCACTATCTGCATCTTACAAAAGATCACACCAGGGCAGTACTGATGTGGTCTCTCTACTGCATACAGCTCCAGCGACAAAAGGCGGGAGAGTTGCCATCATGCCCATATATTTTATGTTGTGGAATGAGTGCAAGATATTTTTATAGATGTCTGGTTTCCCTCTTCTCCTTTAGGCGTCTTTCCTCAGGCAGCCTTCCAAATGCAAGGCCATCAAACAAGAAAAATAAACAAATAAAATAACTGGATCAGCACTGCACATACAAAACCTAGGAATTTTAAAGAAACAGGTTAGAAATATGGGGTTTGCACGGCTTGCAGTTTGAAAGGTCAGAGAGCAGCTAAAACCTGGCAGCTAATCACCAGTGCTCACTGACAATATCATAAACCTGCCTTTTAATGCTTTAGCATTGAAAGACACGTAAAACAGGCAGTAATTATGAAAAGTTTGTGAAACTTGACATTCTTTGCTTGTTTTCAGTTTCTCTTCAGTGATGCTTCATTCAGGATCAAGCTTTTATAATCCATGTGTTTTGCAGGCACATGGAGTGAAAAAGGTTTTCAAAGCTCTTCAAAACTAATTAGATAGGACTGAAAGGATAGATATCATCGGCCAAATTGGTTTTAATGGAGTTGGATCCAAGTAAGAATTTCAGAGGCCGAAACCAGCATTTCTTCAACATTTACTGGGAAGTATGCATTGTTGCTATTGTCCTCTCTTCACTGCTGCCCATGACTCATCTTCTAGAGCACTGCAACTGCTGGAACTCCAGAGAAAAACTTTTCCAAAGCATTTTGTGCATGAGTGGGAGGACTGAGAGAATCCATAATGCTGCACTCTCCTGGGAACACAAGTATTGCCAGCACTAGGATTAGGATAGATGGGAATTATTAAGGCCAGCTGATTCAGTGTAGGATTTCTACTCTCATCACATCTCTGAACATACACATGTTCTTTTAGCATGGGTCACAAGGTTCATGCAAGGGACAGTATCACAACCCCATTTATCCTGAGACTACTGCTGTGACTAAAAATAGGATTTTCACTAATATAAGGCAACACTAAGTTGTTTTTTTTTTCCTGGAGCAACAGAAGGAACCAGTTAGGTAAATGAAGATACTTGTAAAGACAGTTTGAATACAGAAGGAATTTCCTACATGAAAAGAGAAGTGCCCAAAAATGTGAGGGAAGTAAGCTAGAATGGGAAGTGGAATAGTAATAATATTAGAAAACAGGATGATTCAGTTATACATGACTAGGAATGGACACGTGTCTTAGGAAGGCCAGAGCAAAGGAAATACTAGCATTTAGACACCATCACAAAAGGGAGAGAAAAATCTAGAAATTCTTTCTGACAGGTATGAAGAGAAATCACAGAGAAAGAATGAGATGTGATATTGGGTAGAAAAATTCAAGAAAACGAAATAATTCAGAAAGCCTTTATTATTGTTAAAGCCTTTATGATCGTTGTATTGTTATTTCTCGAGGTATCTGAGTTGTAGATATTAAAGCTACAGTGTGAATCCTACTTTACGTCTTATTTTGCTTTTCATGTCTCATCATGTAAAATCTTTCCACTACTGGATACTTCATTGTGGTACTGGGAAAGAAAGAGTACACATTTTGCTGCTGATCCCAACCCCTCCAGTTATTCTGAATTTTGTCAGTTTTTGTATTTATGCACTGTCTTCATGCACTGCAGTACAGCCTTACCAGAAAGCTGATGGTATTATGTAGAAAATCTTTCCATAGAACTCTGTATCAAATGTGCGCTGAAAAATCAAGGCTTGAATATTTCTACATATACATATCTAATAAGGACTCTTTCACTGAGGTAAGAAAGAAAAGCAATGAGAACTCATTATTTGAGACCTGATAGACTTTGGCATCTCTACAAGAATGACAGACTTGTTTCTCGGAGGGCAGAAGGTCATGAACAAACAGAAGATGGATGGAAAAGTATAGAATATATAAGAATATAATATCATGTACTTAATTCCACATATCAGAGGAATTACACACATTGGTCAACCAGGAGAGAGAGGAAGAAACATAGACTTTCTGCAGACGTATTCATCAAGCGAGAAACACAGCGGATGGTGTTGCAGAGTGTGGGGTGAGAGAACACATAGCTGAGGGACATAACAGGAGGAATAATCTGTGTTGGTAGATTAAAGAGCACAGAAATGATTAATTAAGTGGGACTTGCAATGTTACACAATGGCATTACTGCAGGCAAAATAGAGAGCAATTTCTTGAAGGTTGCGATCAGCAAGTTGGGTTTTTCTCAGATTTTTAACTTAAAATGTGCTATATCATTCTTGTATCAGGGAAGACAGTACAGATCACAATTGCACCATCCTCGGCAAAGTAGTAAAAGGTCCAGTGCCCAAATGTTGTGGGTTAACCCTGGCCAGCAGCTCAGCCGCATGGAGTCTCTTGCTCACTCACTCCAGTGGGATAGAGGGAAGAATTGGAAAAGTGAGGACACCTGGGTGTTGAGATAGAGACAGTTTAATCTGGAAAGGGAAACAAAACCTGTTTATGCAAGGAAAGTAAGGAATTAATTCACTGACAGGCAGCTGTTCAGCCATTTCCAAGGAAGAAGGGCTCCACCATGATTAAGAGTTACTTGGGAAGACAAATGCTCTAACTCCAAATATCTCTCCCGCCCTTCCTCCTTCTTTCTTGTGTACCCCCAGCCTAATCNCTTCCTCCTTCTTTCCCCAGCTTTTTGTTACTGAGCATGGCATCACACAGCATGGAATACTCCTTTGGTCAGTTGCGGACAGCTGTCACAGCTGTGTCCCCACTTTCTTGTGTACCCCCAGCCTAATCGCTGTCAGGTTAAGTGTGAGAAATCACAGAATCACAGAATGGTCATGTTGGAAGGGAACACAGTGAGTCATCTGCTCCAACCTCCCTACTCTTGCGGGGTCATCCCAGAGCACATGGCACAGGATTGATCCAGACTGTTCTTGAATATCTCCAGCGAGGGAGATTCCATAACCTCTCTGGGCAATCTGTTCCAGTGCATGGTCACTCTCACAGTAAAGAAGTTCTTCCTCACATTCAGGTGGAACTTCCTGCGCATCAGTTTCTGACCATTGCCTCTTGTCCAATTGTTTGGCAGCACTGAGAAGAGCTTGATGCTGTGTAAGCACTGCTCAGCAGTACCGTAACTAAAACACTGCTGTGTTATCCATACTGTTTTGTTCACAAATGAGAAAAATAGCAACCTACCAGCTGATACGAAGAAAATTACCCTTCAACTCTGTGAAAAAAATAGCATCTCTCCATGTTATCTTTTTACTACAAAATTTGGGAACTTATTGAGAATTAACTTGGCAAACGAAGGATCAGGAGAGGAAACTTAGACATCTACATGTGCAAGAGAGGACTAGCAACATCCTGCCCTTACTCTCTGAGCATGCTTTTTTTGATGATCTGTTGGGAGCTCTCTGTCACACAAATGGAGCTTCCTTTTCAGTGTGGGTCTGGAACTGCCACCATCAATATTGCCAGTTCGCGGGGCAGTGATTGTCACGCAATGGGGGAAATGGCTGAAGCAAAACCAACCCCTTAGCACTTCTCCCCTCTGCACTTGCCTTCAGGGATGCCTTGGATGGCTGCTCAAAGATTACATAACCTGGCAGTAGCTCTTTAGGCTGGTTTGTGAGCCTACAATATCTGCTATAGCTTGCTCTGAATAAAACGGATGTGCTTGCTCAGAGTTATTTAAATACTGCTGTCATGGATGTAGCTTCTCTCAGAAGCCAGGCATCATCAAAAGTTCACATTTTTTGCTAATTAAAACAGTTTGCAATAATTAAATAGTATGTGTCTGTGTTTCTACTTTGAAAAGGCTAAATAGTTGGCAAGTCTCCTAAAGCAGGATTAGACTGCAGACCAGCTCAGACAATGCTTCCAGGCATCGAGGATGTACTGCAGAATCAGTTTAATAAAGTCTGATTAGATTACTTTCTCTGGTCAATTTGAAGCACTGTGGCCGCGAGATAAATCATCTTTTTATCTCACCACACTGCTCTTTTTCTTTGCTGAATCATATTTTAAAAGCACTAAACATATTTTTTAAACATCTATTTACAGATGCAAAGAAGCATGGCCTCATGAATTCCCTGTTGTCCCAACGCAGTTTGATATTATATCTCAGTTGAAAAGATTGACTTTGCTCGCAAAGTCTGTACTCAGGTCTCCCTTCTTAATATATCTCTTTTTCCTCTACATAAATAACCTTGTTAATATTACAAGAAAACAGTCCTGAATCTCTCATCTTGATTTGTCAAGACAACCACTTGTACTGAAAACAGCCATTAAGTTAGATGTTTCTGACAAATTACTGGTATAAGCAGGGTGTTGAACTCCAGACATTTGTGTTAGCATGGATCTGAATATCTTTAAACTTGATTTATTGCATGCTATGTGGAACAAATAGAGAGTTGTTCAGAACGGCTGAGTCTATAACTCCTTTGTTTTAGTTTTCAATACTTACAGCAACAGAAATTGCATTTTGCTCATTTCCAACCTAACACCACGTCTAGTAGAAGCTGTATTTAAGGATTTAACTCAACACAAAACATGCCTTCCTCTGAACTCTTCTTATGATGCTGTGTTATGCCAACAGACCTTAGCAGCCAGTTCAGGTCCTTGAAAATGCATTATTCCAATCTGGTTTGCCTTTCACCAGTCTGTGCCCAGTCAGTTTTTCAGTCTCTGATGTGGTCTGGACCTTCTTATGTTGATATAAAAAATCTGTTGTATTGTGTACATTTGCATTACATTTTCCATTGGAATAAAGAACAATTTCACCTTCTTCCAAGGTTATTATTTCTACAAAATACCATATTAAGAAATAAATATTGTTCCACATGGACTCTGGAATAACATTTGATAAAACTACTTGTAGTACCTGGAGGTGATAGGAATATACAGTGTCCAAACCAGATGCCATCTTCTATGTCAAGGACTAACCCTATGAAATGCTGCTTAAGTTTCTGCCTCATTGTTAACTTCTGAACAAGGGTTTTCAATGGTTTGCAGGCTCATTCAAGTGAAATGGCCTAGGATAAGCTTAAAAAAAAAAATTTAAAATTGCATTATCATTGTCTACTGTCACAAGAATGAATACTTGTGATTATCATCTTAATACATTAAGCTGATAATTTAAAACAGATTACGCCCGTGTGGTCTGTCCATATGTTCTTGTATTCATACCTTCTTCTAGTTTATTTTCTTCTATCCTAATTAACATATAATTTCCCTCAAATTACATTTATGCACTGTTTTCAAATAGGTGAGCAACATATGGATAGAGAAATGAGGGGAAAAGAAAGAGAAGCAAAACCTTTCGTATTTTCTGGGGAGCCCTCAAGGACTAGATAAGGAGCTGTGACACATCCTGTTAGATTGCTGCTAAAATCTTTTTTAAAAATCACTCTGCAGTACTCCTGTGGTGGCTTTTTTAATAAGCTTTTTACAATTTTCTCACTTGGCACTAGTTATCATTAATGGTGCACAGTAAATAAAAGATATATCTCAAGCTTCTAAAAGAGATGCAACAATCCAGGCATATAGATAGTTCGAAAGCCTGAGATGTCTAGTCTGGCAAACCATGTTTCCTTAATTTCCTTTGAGAAATTCATTCTCCTGTGAAACCTTACAAAAGTTGAACACTGATGCACTTTGAAGCCCAGATTGGTGGGGCTCATCTGATTGCTAGTGAAATGTCACTAGGTGCTGTTAAAACTTGGTTAAACCTTACAAACCAACTCACTCAGCAAAACATGTTAAAATAATCTGGATAGGAGCCAGAAGAGATGAGACAGGATTATTTAAATCTAATATGTGTTAGAATACAGCTTAAGTCCTCTGACCCTAATCACTTTCCACCAGAGTACATCAAATTAGGATCCTGGGACAATTTACGTCGGAGTCTGAGTAAATGTACTAGCTTTGCCCTGTGGAAGAATTCATGGAAAATTCTTCCATGAAAACACATGCATAGCCTCATATTAGTTCGAGAGGCTATCTATATGCATGAGAAAGCCCAGCATAAAAACTGTAGCACTGGTTCTGACCCTGAAGTGTAAATGCAGTGAATGATGAGATGTGCTGCACCTTTAACAGCCTCTGATGCTGCTATTTTTCACATTACCTCCTTCAGTTAACTTTGTGTAACAATAATTACTGTGTAGTTTGCAGGTTTTCATTTTCTTTAAACATTCTCTTAGAATTCTGTTTGCTTTCAAACCTGCCTTTCTCAGCTAATGGCCTGGAAAAAGCTGAGGTGGGCTTGGATAACATGATCCTCTCTGCTGTGCATTGTTAGAGAAATGTCAATCAGGTCATGCCAATGACATTGCTTTAATGAGGGAATTGAAATTCTTGGGAGAATTGTGACATGGCAATACTCAGAAGTGCTTTGGACCTCTCCAGTTGCCTTTGTTACTCTAAAAAAATGGGGTGCCTTGAAGTAACTAGAGAAGATCATTATTGCTGACACCGGGGGTTGTTTATTTGGCATGGATGCATTTATTCCTGTTTGTTCCTGATGGGGGTTATTAGATAGGTTGAAGGTAAAGTAAGATATAAGTAAATTTTTTCACTTTGCTTTACCTGATTTTCCAGTTTTTCGTTATTGCATTTATTTTTCTTGGAGTTTTCAGAATAACACAGTTCTCAAAGCAGGAGTGTGAGCAGCTTGCCATGAAACCACTTGCAAAGAACCGCACTTCTGATAATTTAGTCATAAAGGTGTAAATAAGTAGTCTTCAACATTCTGCTGTGTTTAAGCCATGGAAAACTAGTCAGGTAAGTAAGCAATCAGATTTACAGGGATAGTTCCTTAGGTACCTACCAGCTGCTTTTTCCTCTTCTGTGTCACAGGAGTCAATGCAGCTAGCTTCTTCCAACTTAAGAACATTCTATGAAGCACGCCAAAAATAGGAGACTAGTTGAAATAGCTATTACCTGGATCTAATATATCTCTTTAAGATTTACAATGTATAGTTAAAAAAAAAAATCACATAGGAAGATCTGTGATCTATTTTGATACTCTTAGAAAGAATACAAGATGATTTTTCGGATCAATTAGTTCAAAAAGTAATATATGTTTAGAAGATTAACGTATATACTGTGGTGCTATTTCAAACTGGCAGCAACCAAAAGTCTCTGCAGTCTTTGACTTTCTGAATAAGATGAAGGTTCTCATCTCTGATGTGCTTTCAAAAAACAACTCCAGCTGTGACAGTCTGTTTTGTAAGTCAACATTTTCTTTTATTTTGTCTGAGTGAAGTCTCTTGCAGGGTAACAGAACTATGGAAGCATTTCTGCACTCAAAACAAAAAGCCAAGAAACTCCTGGCTTTTCACCAGAACTGAAGCATTCTAGAAAGAATTTCACCTGAGATACTGCAGTGGCAGCATTTACTTTTGTGAATGAGAGCTACTACTTCCACTTAGGAAGCAATTTCCATGAGCCTGTACATTAAGGTCTTTCAAAAAGGTTCCCTATCCCCTCACAAAATCCTTGCATTTCTCAATAATTAAAGTAACACATTTCTCAATTATCTAAATAATATACTAGAGATTAATAAATCACTTGATCATAAGGCCACATATAATTTTTTATTTATAATATCACAAAGGACAAAAATGTTTACCCTAATCAGTATCTCCTATTGTTCATCTGTTCTTGCTATGCATCGATGAGGCTGTGACTTTAAACTGTCTCTACATCCAAATTTGTATTTATTTTGAGGCTTAGACTAGAATCCATACCAGAATCAGCCATAGTACCATGACAGTGAATGTAATTAATGGCAATGATCTGTTTCAGATACCTGTCTCATTTCAGTATAACTCATCTTCTGGAAGCAAGAAGTCCCTCATAGACAATGAAAACAAGCTTTGGCTAAATGCAATTCAGAACTGTGACTAATGACATAAAGCTGACGAATTTTCTGCTGCGGTGGTTGCTACAGTTCATCTCCAGCCACGCAGAGTAATTCTTTTAGCAACTGCAAAAATAATACTACAAAGCTTGGACTATGGTTTTTACCTATCATCTTCTCCACATCTAGATTTGTACCTAAAGCAGGTCATGAATTGTATGACAAAAAGGGTTCTCATAGGAAATGTTACGTTGTAGAAAGCTGCAGTGTTTAGTGGGGAACTTCTCAAATCTAAAAATGACCAAATTCAAGAGACGTCTTTAACAGTCAAGGTGATGGGACACCACTCTTTCTCAGCTGTTAAATTAACCTCAGTCCAGATATCTTCTAATAGCTCCAGAAGATACCCAAACCAAAAATCTGTAGCATGCTCTCTTTCTTCCTCTCCCTTTCAGAATTCTTTGTTATTAATTCCTAACAGAATTGGTCCAGATGGACTGGCTTAGGTTTGCTGACTGTTGTGATGGCCTTTCTTATGTCTCTGGCTTCTATTTCAAAACTGCAGTCCTGTTCTTCTTCCTCTTCTTCCCTCTTACCTTCTGTGTAACTAGCTTTATTCACAACTTTATCCTTTTTCAGACAAGTATGGATGTTTTTTTCAATTATTACAAGTTTCATAGTTCTTGCTGACTGTTAAGAGTCTCCTTTGAAGCTCTGCTTTAAGAAGTCAAAAGGTTTTAAGGGGGTCTTGAAAGTTCAGGTTTCTCTTTTCATATGGATGAGCAGAGCTGGGGCCCAGTCTTACCTGATAATTATATATGGCATCACCGGGAAGGAGCATCTATATCTGTGTTAGGATGTGCCTCTACTTTCATTATTTCTTATATTTTGAAAGCATACTTTCTTTCTAATGGTAAAATCCTGACCCAATAATTGAATTGCAGTTATTTAAATAAAGGAATATACAAGATTTTGATGCAGGAAATGAAACATTTTTTTCATCCTGTTAATTGCTTGTGTTTATCTGACTTAGTAGAACAGATGTTTTAAATCTAAACTCCCCACTGACCATAAAGTAATTTTGAATGAATAAAAAAGTCAAAAAAGACATTGTACCTTAAAATAGCAAACTGTCACAGCTGGAAAATGTTTGTTGCTTCTCCTCAGCAGTGCAAAAAGAGAGAGAGAAAAACATCAGTCTGATTATTCAAGCTGCTAGTAATCTCAGCCCTGCTGCTGTCAGTCTGTCCCTTTCTCCAATCAGAGTGACTAGCAGTCATAAACACATATTCTTCCCTTTCAAAAGTCGGATTTGGACACCCTGGCAAGAACTGCTTGCTGACAGGTAGAAATTATCCAAGGATGTGATGTATTTATCATGATATGCACTTTGTGCTAGACGTGAACACTCTCAAGACAAAAAGTGGAGTAGCTGTGCTCTGGGAGACTCATTACACATGTCAGAAACTGAACCTTAATTCTGTGTCTTTGGATTTTTGCTGTTTAATTGAAAACTGTTTTTCACAATTGTTCAATGTTTTGAAAAGTCAGAGAAGTCAGTTGTAAGCACAATGCATTTGAAAATGAATATGTGATTATTGACATGGTATATAAACTTAGCTTTGGTGTACCTTAAGGCTATAAGCAAGGATTAGACATAAGCGAGTGTGCAGTGACATGAACAAAGACTGCCACAACAGCACCTGTAGGACCGTGCTACTTTGGTAAGACAAAACTTCTCAAAAGTAGGTGTAGTAAAACTGCACTACTGTTCCTTAGCTGGAGCTCTCACATTTTTAACAGAATACTCAGTAGATGCCAGAAAAACAGCTCTGCTTACTGGCTGAGGAGGTGCAGGCAGTGGAGAAGCAGGCAACAGATAAAAGAGTGCACACCTTTTTAGCCAATCACTTTCACTAATGCATGGTATGTTTAAGAAATCCTTTTACCATAAGCTTGTTTGACAAAACCTTAAGACTTATTACTAATCCCTCTAAAGGATTTTTTTTCCTTGATTGTCTAACAAAAGAACCCAAGTAAGTGTACTGAGCAAATTAAAAAATGAGGCAGGCCGAAGGAAGCAAGCCAGAAAATCACTGATGAAATACAGGGGCTCAAGAGACTTTCAAGCAGGTTGATTCACAAGGATAGGGGAAATGGTTGTTTAAAGCATAAGAATAAAGATCAGTTATGCAACTCCATGTTTTATTACCCAAACGCAGCTATGACACCATCTGCTTATAGTACTCTTTCTTCACTTTGGGAGAGGACTACCTCTGTCTCCCAAGGAACTGGCCCGTGTCCTCCAGTTCCAAACGTAAATTTCCACTTCTTTTTTCAGTTGAGCTATGTGGGTTTGGCTGCTTGAGAAGCTTCCACATCCAGAGAGCTGAGAACCGTATTCTATATTGAATACAAAATTGTTACTACTGACTGACATATTCCAGCACCACTTCCAGCATCATCAATAGAAAATGTTCTTCCTTTGTATTAATTTGAAAACATTCAAGCTACCATAAAAGAGTAAATTTGTGGTGGGTTGACCCTGGCTGGATGCCAGGTGCCCATTAAAGCTGCTCTATCACTCCACTCCTCAGGTGGACAGGGAAGAGAAAACATAACAAAAGGCTCATGAGTTGACATAAGGGCAGGGAGGTATCACTCCCCAGTTGCCATCATGGGCACAACAGACTTGACTTAGAGAAATTAGTTGAATTTATTACCAATCAAAATCAGAAAAAGATTATAGGAAATAAATCCAAAACCACTTTCTCCCCACCCCTCCCTCCTTCCCAAGCCTAACTTAATTCTCAGTTCTCTACCTCCTCCTGTCCAGCACCGTAGGGCAATGGGGAATGGTGATTACTGTCAGTTCTTTGCATGTTGTTTCTGCTGCTGCTTCCTCCTAAGGAAGAGGAGTCCTTTGCCTGCTCCAGTGAGAGGCGAAGGACAGAAAAGTCTCCCACAGGAGACTTTCGTCCACAGACTTCTCCAGCTGAGTCCCTCCCATGAGGTGCAGTTCTTCATGAACTGCTCCAGCGTGGGTACATTTCCATGGGGTGCAGTCCTTCAAGAACAGGCTGCTCTAGCATGGGTCCCCTACAAAGTCACAAGCCCTACCAGGAAACCTGCTCCAGCATGGGCTCCTCTCTGCACAAGTCCACAGGTCCTGCCAGCCGCCTGATCCAATGGGGGCTTACCATGTGGTCATAGCCTCCTTCAGGAATCCACCCTCCCTGGCATAAGGTTCCTGCAAGTGGATCTCTGCTTCCCCACGAACTCCCATGTGCTGCGGGGTTACATCCTACCTCACCATCATCTGCACCACGGGCTGCAGGGGAATCTCAGCTCCAGCATCTGAACCACCTTCTCCTCCTTCTCCACTGCTCTTGGTGTCTGCAGAGTTGTTTCTCTCACATATTCTCACTCCTGTCTTCTTTGTCCACCATTACTTCTGCACAATAACTTTTTATCCTTCTGAAATATGTTCGTAAAGAGGTGTTACTGCCATTTCTGATGGGGTCAGCCTAAGCCACTGGCAGGTCTGTCTTGGAACCTTGGGCTGGCATCAGCTCTGTCTGGCATAGGGAATGCTCCTAGCAAAGCAAAGAAACCCCCCTTGTAGCCCCCCCCCCCAACAAAAGCCTGGACATACAAACCCAATACAAAATTATGATGGTTAATTAAGGATATGGGTTTGCAATACCACCAGCAAGGTAAAGTGGATGTCTAAATAAAGGAGGTCAAAATTTTGAGATTAGGCATGGTGATTCAAGTGAGGAAATGGTCAAATCAGGGCAGTAGGAGTCTACAACTCCAGGGTTTAAAGTTCGCTTTTGAAGAAGTATGAGTTGATAAGGTTTAGCCGCCACTACATGATACAGCAGTGAGAAAAATTGTCAAGACAAGTTCTAAAAGGCTGGGCTGTGTCCGAAAATGTGCCACACAAGTAAATGAACAGTATTCAAAGAGACACTCTAGAATGATGATTTCAGTATTTGTTGTAGACTCATGATTTCAAGGTCAACAAAAACCTCAGTGTCTTTCCACTTGCTTTCAGAGATTGCCAAAAAGGAAAACCAGTAGTTAAGTGTAGGTAATAACAACCAAGATGAGTTTGCTGAAAGCAATGAAGACTAGACGAAGTGCAACACGTTAGAACTACCAAAAAAATTTAACTCTGGCAATAAGCAACACTGAAAAAACGGCCATAATTACTCAAAAACTTAAGGATTCATTTATAATTTCTTCTGTCCTCTCAGATGCGTGTTGCACACCATTACTAAGTTCTTGTATACTTCTTTCAGGCACTTTGTGTCAGGCTTAAATGTATTTGCTGTTTGTGATTTTTCTTTCTCTCCGTACTCTATCACAAGTGACAGGGAATGCAGAGGTACGAAGATTTTTATGAGCTGTTTTTTAAGGGAGGAACATTTTTCAAAAACAACAGCAACAACAAATATTTACTTCCTGTATTTTCTCCACTTCTGTTAACATATCCTATAGAAACAGGAGGAGTATAGAATTTTCAGGGCACACAACGTGAGGAAAGCTGTGGTACCAGGAGTACCATGTAAATGTGGACTTTTTTTTTTATAAGAAACCTTCTAGAGAGACTGTAACTGACATGCTGGTTAAATCTAAATGTAGAAAAGGGCAATAGCAGGCAATGAGGTTAAGCAGAGATCTAAAGATTAGTGGAAGCAATAAACAGAGGCTTTTAAAAATGAAAAAAATATTGAGAGTCTGGGATGGAGAAAGATGTAGGAACTACAAAGTACAGAAAACTAAAAGATATATTGCAAATTGAGCTACAGATAATACTCCAGTACATATTTGTAAGTCATCAGAATACTAATTTTAATGTAAATAACAATAAAAGGCTCAAGAACCGGTAGCTGATGAAGTAGGGGCAATAAATACAGCTAGTTTCATAAAATTATGTGTTTACTGAAGTAATTTTTGTATTTCGAAAAACAAATATATTTAGTAATAAAAGAGAACATCTTGAAGACAATAGAGAAGGCTAATGCAGAATGATAATATGGAATTGATATTATAAAAATACTATTGAAAAATAGTTTTATGATATTTAAGTAAAGTCCAGAAGTTTGATATTTCACAGAAGATTTAAATGAGGGAAAATAAGGCTTAAAACATATTTATAGCTTTAGTTTCTGGTTTGCGTTGGGTTTTTCCTCTTTTAGGATATCTTGACTTTGAGCAATTTTTTAATTCAGGAATTTAGTATTCTTAAAAAACACAGTTTATTGGAAATGAAAAACATTTAAGAGATTATGAATTTGCTTCAGAGTGCTTTTTCAGACTACAGAAGCAAATTTGCAGTCATTTATATGGTTGCAATTTATTTCCTCTTTAATATCAGTATGCAAATGAATTTTGCTCACACAAGGAAATATAAGTAAGAATACCAAAGAAGAGTAGGAGAGAACTTTTCTGTTCTGAAATTTTTAAGTGAACACTGATGCTAAATTAATGAGCTGATTAAGCGGGTTCATTATACTCACTTTAAGAAAGCCAAGGAACCTTTTTTTAGTAGATACAAATTGCAAAGTTTTTTTACAACAGCCCTCTTTTGGAAACAAATATGAGATAGACTGACTAGTGTAAGTAGAAAACATGCTTCTGAATTTGACACAAAATAAAGGTTAGGAAATGCAGTGTTGCTGAGCATCACAGACCACTGGGAAGACTGTTCCCAATTTATGACCTTAAATGATCAGCTTAGGGCCTACTTTTCACTGTGCCCCTTCCTAACACGAACAAAGGTGTCTGTATTGTAAGAGTTTCATGACCTGTCCTTTTCTGTGCGTTCATGTACAACCAAACAGGGTGGATGATGTTTTAATGTTCTCTAGAGAGTTATATTTAGATGATCTAAGTGTTCTTCAAATGTGTAATAGGGATTGGGGCCACAATAATTTTTGTGTAAAAAAATAACCACTAAAGTAAAAAGCTCTTCATTTTTTGATATAAAAGCTAGTGCTGAACTAAAATCACATCTGATAAATCTTTGCATTCTCTAGCTTGTTATTATCTCACAATGCAAAATAGAAAAGAACTGCTAGTATAAAAATTAACATTCAGCCTTATAATGTATAAAAAACCAAAACTTTTCCATAGAAGTACTTTCTCTGACTGATGAGTGACCCAGAATTTTGTACCATTTAGTTATTTATGCAGCTTATGAAGGGAACTCCTATAGTTTGCTTCATGTTGAGGACCAACTCCGAGTAAAATTCCCATGCAGTTTCACATTTGCTTTATGCAGGTACAATTACACATACTCAAATGGAATCAAGTTGTCTGTATTTCTGGCTGAGTAAATATAGTGCAAAGGACCCTCTGCTCTTTACCATTTTACATTCCATGGAGCTGTGCAAGAATTTTCACAAGTACTCTTGTGCTGTGCTTCAAATCCAGCCAGCAACTGAGCTCCATGCAGATGCTTGTTCCCCCTCCCTGGTACAATGGAGGAGAGAATCAGAAGAGTCAAAGTGAGAAAACTACTGGGTTGAGATAAAGACAGGTCAATAGGGAAAGCAGAAGCTGCATGTGCAAGGAAAGCAAAAAAACAAAGAATTCATTCACCACTTTCTGTGGGCAGGCAGGTGTTCAGCCATCCCTAGAAAAGCAGGACTCAGTCATGCATAAAGGTGTCTTGGGAAGACAAACACTATCACTGTGAACCTTCTCTCATTCCTCATTTTTGACCGCTCTTTATATATTGAGTTTGTTGCCATACGGTATAGAATATTTCTTTGGTCACATGGGGTCAGCTGTCCCAGCTGTGTCCCCTCCCAACTCCGTGTGCACCTGCAGTCCCCTCACTGGTGGGGTGGGGTGATAAGCAGAGAAGGACTCGGCCCTGTGCAAGCCCTGCTGAGCAATAACAGAAACATCCCTGCATTATCAATACAGTTTCCAACACAAACCCAAAACATGACTACTTACTACTTACTGTGAAGAAAATTAACTATATCCCAGCCAAAAATAGCACACCATAGGTTAGAATCTTAGTGTGGCAGCTACAGGCTTCTCTCTTGTAGCCACTTGTCCTACTTATACTTTAATATCTTTTCACACCAATTCTCAGAGGGCTATGCAAAATCTGCAAAATTGCCTAGTTTTGTGCTGGCCCTAAGAGCACAGTATCAATATTTAATTGCCCCAAATCAATTCACTTCTCTGCTTTGGACAACACAGTGGCTCATACCGGTTCATTCATGTTTGAAAGGCAATTCTTGTATCATTTTCTCACTTCAAGGAAGATTACATAAGAGAGTCAAAAAAATTACATGAAGAGAAAAGAATTGGTCAAAAGTGAAAACTTGCAAGCTGCGTGTCAGGTGTAGCAGAAAGAGGTATTGAAGGGGTCAAGAATGGGAATCTAAAGGAAAAGAGAGAAAGAACATGGAGAAACCCTGTTCCAAGGGAAGGATGAGACATAGGAAAAATCCCAGCAGAGCGAGAGTGAAGACTTGAGGGGCATAAGAAATCAGCTTGGTTGAAGCCAGTGACTAAACTGAGAGGTTTAGACATCTTAGTGTCTATGCAGAAAACTAGTTAACAACATTAGCGATGTCATTCTCACTGGTGACACAGGAGAATAATAATTTTACTTTTGAAACTACCTATGTTTCACGGACATCCATTTATATACGTAGTATTGTTGCTACAGATATATTTTAGACAAAGAAGATACTACCTTACCTTGATAGAACAGAATCCTCAAGTAAAAAGATTTCAATCTGATTACAAACAATTTACTAGATTAAACAGCACAATTACCAGAAATAATTGAGTAAAAACTATTATGTAAGTAAATGAGCAATTATGTATTTATTGATTTCTTTTTACACTAATTTTTCACCAATTAAAACATATTTATCCTCCTTTGAAAGGCAAAATTTAATGTGAAAGTGAATAAACCAATTTTTCTCCATTTCCCTCTGTTAAAGTATAGCTCCTATCTGCATTAAGAAAATGGGACCAACTCAAATTTTCAGAGCACACTTCTAGGCAAAGGAGCTCTACATTCTTTTGCTTGCTTAGCTTTTCAGTACAATGAGAAGAGACAAATAATAACTAATTTTTAGTTGAAGGGATAAAAAACCCAAGTCCTGCCAACTGGTGGATATTTTGACTCCTTTGCCAGAAGGAGTCAAACCTAGGATGTCCAGTAGGAAAGAACCTAACACAGAACCACATGGCAAATTGAATGTTCTATAAATTCAAAGAAATGTTTCAGTACATCAACCTCAAACACTGTCCAAAAAAAGATTGGAAAACATTTTCTAAACATGTTTGTTTTCTAACTGTTTATTTAAAAAAACATACTTGTTTCAGGTGCCTATTGTACAATGCAGAAGCCTTAGATTTTTTTACTAGGAGTCATATAGAACATATCTATGAGCTCATAATGACTCCAGCACAAAGGAGAGCTGGTATGTTGATTTGGTCATCTCTCTGGAACTATTTTGTCTGAAATTATCAGCTACTTATTTTAACATTTCTTGGTAAAAAATTTAAACTTTTCCAACTCAGCTAAACAGTGAGGATCTTCTGAGGGGAAGAAAAAGAATTTTTGTGTGAGCAAAGTGTTTCTCTGAAATTTAATTTGGGAAGTTAGCCAAAGAACTAACTGATAAATAAGACTAACTAGAGTCCCCGTTAACGTGGTGTGGGTAGGTGTGTGTCCGTCCTCATACATGCACTCACACAGACACACTGAAGTCACAGAGAGATACGACATGTCTCTGCATGCCCATCTCTTACCAACAATTGCTATTTTTTCCAGTTTAAGTATGAGTTTGGAGTAATGTGTCTCTCTGAGCCTCTGAGTTTGCCAACATATAAAATTATGCATTTTGCATATTGAATTATGCAAAACTGAAGACACATTACTTGTAAGCTTGAATATAATTATTAATTGGTAGAAATATTTAACCTCAAGTTTCCTGAAAAACTACAGACATCTGTTAACTATGCTGTACTGCAAAGCCTTTTTAAAGGATTTTCTAATCAAACAGTTTAGTTAACTGGTCCTAGTTTGAAAAATAAGTTAAAAATCGTTAAGAAGGAATAGTCATTTAGAAAGAAATTATTAGTCTACGGTTGCATCAAAACCATTTAGGTTTTCATGGGTTTCAACTTTTAACACATGATGTCTAACATTTAATAAAAATAAAAATCTAATAAATTCAATGACTTTTAGATCATTACTAAAGTTTTTGAATCATATAAATTTTGGAATAATTTTATGGTTCAGGAGGTTGTCTAACATATGCTGATGAACCTTCAAGAAAAGATATGCTACGTCATCAGCAAACACAGAAAATAGAAATCAAGTATCAGAGAGAGGTGAAGAGTCTTTCCCTAAGTCCACATAGGATACACGAACCATCTTGTCTGGAGCCCTTTCACCTGATGTCAGAAATTAAAAACATCGGAAAGCAAAAAATTAAATTTTACAATTTTTTTAATCTGACTTGGAAGGGACCCACAAGCATCATTTAGTCCAACTCCTGGCCCTGAACAGGATGCCCCAAGAGTCACACCATGTGCCTGAGAGCATTGTCCAAATGGTTCTTCAACTTGGCAAGGCTGGTGCTGTGACCACTACCACGGGGAGCCTGTTCCAGTGCCCAACCACCCTTTGGGTGAAGAACCCTTTCCATAACATCCAACTTAAATCTCCCCTGACACAACTTCATTCCCTCAGGTCCTGTCACTGCTCAGCACAGAGAAGAGATCAGTGCTTGCCCCTCCTCTTCCCCTCACAGGAAGTTGTAACTGCAATGAGGTCTCCTCTCAGACTCCTCCAGGCTGAACAGATCAAGTGACCTTAGCCACTCCTCATAGGGCTTCATATCAAGGCCCTTCACTATCTCATTTAGACACTTTCTAAGAGCTTTACATTCTTATATACCGTGGTGCAGAACTGCACACAACTGAGGCTGCCCCAGAGCAGAGCAGAGCAGAGTGGGACAATCCCCTCCCTTGCCCGGCTGGCCATGCTGTGCCTGATGCCCCCCGGGACACACTTGGCTCTCCTGGCCTGACAGCTGACTCACATGCGACTTACCACTGACCAGCACCTCCAGGGCCCTTCCTATGGTGCTGCTTTCCAGCTTCTCATTCCCAAGTTTGTGTGTATATCCAGGGTTGCCACATCTCAGGTGCAAGGAATTCTGTATAAGGAATTCTGTATGAAGAATTCTGTATAACGGCCTGTAACTGAGGAGAGTTCTTCCATGCTACTTATTTCATTTCAGCTCTTTGGAAAATATCATCAGAACTGAAGGGTTTCCCCAATAGCTCTTGAGTGGTTAAAGTACATCAAATTCTATGAAATATCCATGCAAAATCCTTTTCCAAAAAATTGTTTGTTGGTGATGAAATAAGCTCGATGTAGCATTTTATATAAATGAAAAAAAAACAGGGAAAAATAAAAATCCAAACCTGTCTTTTTTTTAATTTTCTATCACTAAACTTTTCTCTTTACTGTTAGGTAGGGAGATCTCCTCTCACTGTAAAGACCTATTTTATTTGCTTGTAGAAAATCTGAATGATTTAGATAACCATTTTTAAGCCATGTTCGTTTCTCTTAGGCAACTGTCTCAGTATTTTGCTTTTTATAATAAAACTATGAATTTACTATCAGTAAGAAAAGACGGTTGCACATATACATACGTGTGATATCTAGTTTCGTAAACTGTCTTCTGTCTAGTGGTTTTGCTTTTGTCCTGAAATTTTGCAAACTGCTTTAATAGTCTTTCACCAGACCTGAAGCTACAAGATACTTGTACCAAAAAGTGGTTTGCAAAAGGGGTGGGGAGAGCAATCCTAGTCTTCTTTATGTCAGTGAAAAAATAACACTCATTTCAGTTTTGTCAAAGTAAAAACAAAGTAAACATTATTTGAACATTAAATGGTATTTGGAAATGTTATAAATTCATTGGGTTTATATCCAAAACAATTAATTGCATTTAAAGCAGAATACAGTTAAAAATTGCCTCTGGATAAGGATTTTAATCCATAATAATCCAATCATAAGTGTACCAATGCAACATATAGCACTGAAAAAAAAATTAAGAAATAAATCAGGAAATATCAAAGTAAAACACAGTTCCATTTTTGGTTGTGTTTCTTTCTTAAATGTTTCGTAATGTCCCAAAGCTAAACAAATGTTGATAATACTCTCAAGGACATTGTAACAGGAAGGCTTCAGAAAGGTGACTCCAAAAAGGGAGGATTTTAATAATATTTAATCTGAAAAACTAGGATAAATTGAGCTTATCCCAATTTGTAAAATCATTTTAAATCTGATGCACTGGAAGAGGATAATTTAATTTCAAGAGGTCAGGAGTTTGCCTAGATATGTACACTCTGTGTGTATTTAATAGGTGACAAAGTTTGCATCAAAGGATGTTTGTCCTTGTATATTGTAGGATATTTTCAAACACCCACGATAAAACCCAGGGCAGAACACACAATTTTAGGTGTGGTTTTTCAAAACTCATACAGAAGACTAATTTATGGTGTGGTTTAGATGGGTTCAAAATATCTTCCCTTTTACTTCAATTACATGTAATTGATGTGCAAATCTCAGGTGGCTTCTTATACGAGGTATTTGAGTAAAAGGTTTGACTTCCTGAGAAGTGAGCTGTTTTTAGTGATGTCTTTAAGACTACAGTTGTGGTCAAGACGTTATGTAATCTCTTTCTTGGCATGTTCAAAATATATTCATCCTTTGAAGAAGTATAACAGCTGGTGTTTTCAAGATGTCAGCAAAAACTAAGATTCAAAGGGTCAGCCTACAACTGAGCTCGACACATTTTATTTCCAGCTGCTGCAGTGAAATGGAGGGAAACCCAAGTGAGTCAAAGAGCTTGAATACCTGAAAATACATTATTTTTTTAGTTGATGCAAGACTGAACTTGTCTCAGATTTTCTCATGATTGGTTTTGATTAATCTCTGCTAACTTCCATAAAATTGTAGGGTACAGATAAAAAGAAGACAGGTTTTTGAGATGGTGAACTTTTCTGCTTTTAGACTGAAAAAATTCATCAGTATTGTTTTTCTCAAATATTTGTCTTCCATAAAAAGGGAGAGGGAGGAAACTAGGGCATTGTTTTTAATCAAGCAGAAGCTTTATTGTATTCCCTCAGGTAACAGAGGTCTGGTTTTCATCCTGTATTTTCCTATATAAGGAAAATGACTACGTTTCCAGGTTCACTTTTTTTCTGGTTGACACTTAATCCTTTAAACTTGTGGTAGAAAATCGAGATCTGAACGCAGGTCTTAAGAAATGGAACTGCCGATATGTGCTTTTCTTCAATTTGTTTTTTGGACAGACCCTATAGAAAGTTCTGTCAGAGACAAAAAATTTGCCATATTTTATCATATTTTTTTCTTCAAGGGCCCCTTCCCTTGCCTGCAAAAAATAGCAGATTCTGAGCTTGCAGCAGCTTCTACCATACCAAAAGTTAATCAAAAAACATATGTTACCTGTGCTGTCATAAGCAACAGAAAGACTATGAGAGCCTTTGTACTTTCTGTGCTGTCAGGCATAGGTTTAGATGAGATATATCGGATGTTGCTTAAACTTGCTACAGGCATTTTATCCCAACAGCTCTCATCTGTTTCCAGTGAACCATTTTATCAAGGTACTATTTCACTGGAGTGTGAAGTGGCAAAAGTTATCCTCATACAAGCTGTTCAGTTGTAAATGTCTTTTATATTTAGGCTTTTGTCACTGTTGTTTTACTTTATTCATAATTACAAGTTAAAATATCTACTATTTACGTGGAAGTTTTAAAATGTGTTCCCTACAAAGTTATGAAAAGCATTGTCTTGATGGGAGAAGCTTGGCTTGATGGAATGATCCAGATTTGAAATTCTGAGCTGTTCTCATCTAAATGCAAACTGCCTACTAAAGAAGAGACTGCATTTCCAGAAAAGATGTGATTTATTTGCTGTTTAGTACAGAACAGACTTTTTAAAAAAGTGTTTCTATTATTTACTAGGCCAAAGGAGTTCTGAGCAATAAGCACTTTCTTCATTTGAAATGTTGCTTTTTGAGTGTAGAGAAGTGCAGTTGTGAAAGGAACAGAAGCAAGCAACACAAACATGTAAATTCTTTTTCTAGTCCATACCAAAACCCCGTGTTCTAGTTTACTTACATAATGTTTCATTTTCAATCACTATGCAGTCAAGAAAAGCCAGTCATAAATACATTCACACACACAATAGAATGTGACTTACCCGTGAACAGAAAAACTACATGCTTTTCATCTGACAAAGCTGTCTTCTGAAATTTCCTGTTCTGAGACTGAAAAAAATGGTGCAATCAATGGAGAGAAAAATCCTCTCTGATGCTTTTGAAAAAAATTTCTCAATTACAAGAGGAAAATCGTAATTATTGTTTCTCTTAGCTGGCTGGAATTCTCATGTTTAATACTCAACTGTTATTTTGTTTTAAACACTAATGCTATCAGACTCAACAAAGCTTACGTCTCTTCCTAGTGCATATCTTGTTAAAGTGTGTACAGTGACAGTGGGGCCCAGCACACAGATGGCATTTCAGCAAGTAGATATTCTCTGTACATACTCTATATATGAAAAAACCCTCATACATAAGTCATGCTAAAAGTGTGGGTAAAGTCATATTAGAGCCTGAATCTCTGGAGAGATAGTGCTGCTTGTCAATGAGACATCATGAATGCCCTGTGAAAGAGGGGAAAAAGCCACAACATCTACCTTAAGTATCAAGGGAAGGAAGTTCATATCCATAAACTACTCTAATATGAAAAAAACCCTCATACATGTATACTCTTAAAGAGAGTCATCTGAAGTATGTTCTGAATTTACTTAATGTTGAAATATGAGTCAAAAAGCAAGGAGCCTCCTGGTTTAGACATAACTACTGCTTGTCAACATAAAGAGCTATCAACTTTGGTGAACTATACTTGTCTCATATAAGTAAGAAAATCTAAATGAAAACTGTCTAACTTATTTTGACAAAACTGTCTTCTTTCATGTTATGGTGTTTAAGTACAGAGTCCTTACCTGTCCCCCTGAAGAAATACTACTTTAAAAGAGTCTTTCTTTTCCATGCTATCATATGCTTTTTAAGTGGAACAGCTAGTGAAACTCTGAAAGTGGAACACAGTGGAGCTGAGCTGAATAATAAACTAAAATTTGCTTCTAGCCAAAGAAAGTTTAAATTATTTTTTTCTTCTTTTTTCTTCTAAGATTCCATGTCTTTACTTCCTTGCAGTTCCCAAAGGACTGAAGATAATGGCCTTCAACACAGACACTGCAGAACGGGTAAGATGTCTGTAATGTATAATTCAGCTCGACTTCTCCAGTCTGTAGTGTAAGAAA
Organism: Oreocharis arfaki; assembly: GCA_013398015.1. Lineage (NCBI taxonomy): Eukaryota > Metazoa > Chordata > Aves > Passeriformes > Paramythiidae > Oreocharis > Oreocharis arfaki. The sequence goes on along the minus strand of VZRR01004102.1, from coordinate 199,591 downwards.
TGGCACTGTTATCACCTTTTACAAAGACCTAGCATTCATTTATTGGTTGCATCTCCTTTTTTTTTCATCCTGTGTGTGCTAATCTGCATGGGAGAAGACATCTAAGGGATTGATGAATAGACTGGACTCTCCAGGGAATAAGGATTATTTATGAAGTTACTCCAGTTCAGTGAACAGTGTAATTCATGTCAAAGTGTGTGACTTAAGCCCAGTGAATTACAAACTTCACTCCAGGAGAGGATTTGAAGCCTGGAGTTCAAAGGAAAGCTGTGACAAGGCAGCGTTTAAAGTACATATTCTAACAAACCTTTTCTACCACATGCCTAAAGAAGCCACAGCTCCAAAACTGTGCAGCTTTTGGATCACAGATATTATTTACTCTTTCCTGCTATTTCACCATATTATAAAACTAGCTTTGTAGTAACAGGCAGGCTAATTTTTGCTCATTGACAAAATGAAGTTTTAAAATGTTTACAATTGGAGTGTCTGTGTGAGAAATTTCTGTAGGTAACATTCTGCAGAGGGTGTTAGCAGATATTCTGGTCTATGTGATATTTTGGGATCAAAGATAGCATTTTACGGAAAAACTTATCAATTTTGAGCATCACTCTATCACTTCCTGTTTGTTTTCAGACCATATCTGTCACATCAACACAATGGTGCTAGCAAGAACTCTTTTGATTGTGACTCAAATCATTCTATTCTATTTCTGTTTCTCATTCAACTGCTGCCCTGCAACAAAACATGTTCTGCTCCTCTATCTTTTGTATGCTGCAAAGGAACTTAAGTTTCACAAAATATTTAAGCTTGCCATCAAGTATTTGTATATGTTCAGTGGATTTAATTTTGATAAAGATATCACCCTAAAAGTATTAAGGAAAAATAAATGAAACAAGTAGGTAACAGATGCAAGGTAAAGACAGTTCTTAATAAAATGTATTGCTATGAGTGACTCTGAGTTGCCTGATGGATTTCTTTGCCTAGATTAAAAAGGCAGATGGGCATGTTAACAGAAGAAATATGGGACATTGAAGACTGTGTCATTCTTCTCAATTCCTTCAGATCCTGTGTTAGACAGTTGCAGTGGTGGTCTGCATATAACTTCTGAGCCTCTCCCAGGCATCTAACAAGCTAGGCAGGATTTTTAAAGGCAATAATCAAATATTCTACTCAAAGAAGTCCAGTACAGGTATCCTGAATGGAACTGGGCTTCCTATCCTGTACCGTATTTTCCCCAGGCTCTTGACCTGTAAGCCATTCAAAACTAGACTAAACCCTATTTTTTGCAGGCAGCTTCCTACTTTCAGGTCTTTCTTTTCCCTTCATTATTCTAATTAATTTTTATCACAGCCTTCCTTTTTGGAGGTATGACAAGAAGGGTTATTTAGCTTTTGACCTCTGTTTCTTTGTGTTTTCAGTCTTCTCTCTTTTACCCTGACTCTGCCACCTGAGGTTAGGGCACATGGTGGCCTCTGAGCACCAGTTGCTGGGGCAGAGCCTGAAGCTCTCTCCCGTGCATGTCAGTTGGCTGATTGTATTAGGGTGGCTGTCAGAGCACGGACAGAAGGTGGGCGGTTTTCAAGGATCTCTTCTCTATGCAAGTATGGCTGCAAGAGCACAGTCACCCTGAGGATTGGCAGATCTGGGACACACAATATTTTTTTTTTCAGTATGGACCAGCAAGAAGTAGATGAAAATATCATGCAGTTGAAAAAAAACAAATAAACCCCTGACACAGCATATTCAAGACAACCCTCTAACTGTAAAACTTTTTAAATAATGCACTGATATTCTCATTCTTGATATAGGCTAGTATGGTGTTTCAAGTTCCCTCTGCAAAAGTGGTTTTTTATTTCTCTTTTTTTTTTTTCAGATACTTTCTGCTATAGGACACTCAGAAAGCAGAAATCTAGACAGCAGAGCCTACAAAGGCAGAGATCTGTTGTTACTGCTCTTACTTACTTGATTAGGAATTCATAATTCTGGTACTTTTGTTGCTGATTTATCTCTGTTGCCATCTCTAACCTGCTTCTTTGTTGCACTCACCTGCTTAGGGTTTGTAATCCCAGTGGCATTCTATTAGATTTTTCCCAGGAGTCTAGAGGGTATGCCCTACAAGTTCCTCAGAAATAATATAAAATTATTTCTTGTTAATTAATACCTACGTCTCAATGAGTGTATAGACCAGATGAGAGAGTGCTGGTGTTTCGTCACATTGAACATCATTAGGAGTCTTCAAACATTTAGAACAGAAACAAGAGGGAGTATCAGACTATGGATGAAACTCCAGAATATCTGCAAAAAATAGAACCATATAATGATTAAGGTTGAAAAGACCGCTAAGATTATCAAATGGTACTGCTAATCTAGCACCACTGTGTTCACCACAAAAGCATGTCCCTAAGTGTCTCATCTACGTGTCTTCATATCTTTTAAATACCTCCAGGAATGGTGATTCTACCATTTCCCTGGGAAGTCTGTTCTGATGCCTGACCACCTTTTCCCTGAAGAAGATTTTTCTCATATACAATATAAACCTCTCCTGATGCAACTCGAATGTTTTGTCGCATTCTGCCACTTGTTACTTGGAAGGAGAGACCAACCCCAACCTCCTACATCCTCTTTTTAGGTAGTTGTAGAGAGCAAAAATGTCCCACCTGAGCCTCCTTTTCTCCAGGCTAAACACTCTGAGCTCCCTCAGCTGCTCTTTATATGAACTCTGCTCCAGACCTTTCCCCAGCTCTGCTGCCCCTCTCTCAACCCACTGTAGCCCCTCAATGTGTTTCTTGTAGTGAGGGGCCCAGAACTGCACACAAGATTTGCGGTGTGGCCTCACCAGTGCTGAGTACAGGGGGTCAATCACCTTCCTAGTCCTAGTGGGAGACATTGTCAAAAGCTTTACTAACGCTCAGGAAGGCAACATCCATTATTCTTCCATCATACACTGAGCGGGTCTCCTTGTCAAAGATGGAGATCAGCTTGTTACAGCAGGACCTGTCTTTCATGAAGCCATGCTGGCTGGCCCTGATGCCCTGGTTGTCCTGTACATGTGGCATGTTGGCACTCAAGATGAGCTGTTTCATGACCTTCCCTGGCACTGAGACTGACAGGCCTCTATTTCTCTGTATCCTCCTTCCAGCCTTCTTTGACAACATTTGATAACCTCCAGTCAACTGGGACTTCCCCAGCTATCCAGGACTGCAGGCAAATGGTGGAGGGTGCCTCAGGGAGCACTTTTGCCGCCTCCTTTGATGGGTGGATTCCATCTGGCCCCATAGACATGTGCAGGTCTGTGTGGTGCAGCAGGTTCTGAGCATTTACCCTTAAATTCTGGGGGCTTCATTCTGGCGCCTGTCTCTGTCTTCCAGCTTGGGGAATTGGGTACCTGGAGAACAGGTAGTAGCAGAGATTTTTATTTCGCATGCATTTCTTCATTTTCATGAGCTGATATATAAGTAGCATACCAAAAATAGCAGCATCTCATAATTTTTGCTGGAAATTAAACTTTTAACAGATACTGAGGAATTAATTTTTGAATTGAAAGCAGAGAGTGATTGCTAGGAATTCCTAATAATGAAAAAAATTCAGATACCATAAGCTTTATTTAATCTTTTCTACTTAATAAGATGCTGACAGAAATATTGTATTCATTGTCTAGTAAGTACTGCTCTAATTTCTTCATTTTTTCTATAACTGCTAGCCATGCAAAACTAAATCCAAAGATTGTTCAATGCCTTTTGGGCAGACAGGCATGATAAGCACTTTTTTTTCAGACATGCAACTTACTGCTATCTGTGTCTTGAATAATGAAATAAAACTTTAAAATATAATAATTTTTTTCAACTGCTTGTAGGGTGTGTAAAAAAGTGTTAAGCCACAAGATAAAATTCAGATATCCATTAAAACAAGGACTACCAAAATGCTATAACTTCTTGCTAATCTAGTATTAAAGCACTGTTCTCTGGTCTGAAGCCTCTACGTGAAGAATGCTCCAAGTCCTTCACAGGGGCACTACACGATCTGTCTTCCATCAGAGCTGAACTCAGGGATTTTTAGTGTCAACAAATTAAACCAAATGTCATGCAACTGTCTTGCCTAACAGCCTTGCTCAACAGGGAGCCCAGCAAGCTCACTTCAGCTGAAATAACCTCAAGATCAACACACAGTTTCAGACATGCAAACAGGCAGAAAAGCAAGGTCAAGCAACGAAACACTGAATGATTCACAGTCTTGAGAGAAAATTTCATGCCTAATGATGCTGATATACATGTAATTCTTCTATAACACAAGGAATAACTGTAACTCACACAATTCAGTCCCAATACATCAAGATCTGTGTTCATTAAATAAAAAGTTGATAAATCTAAGTAATAAGATGGACTGGCTATTTTTTTTCTTTTTTCTTTCTAAATTGGGCTGCTGTTCCATTGTGTCTCCTCTGATAACCGACCTAATTCCATCTTTGTATGTTCATAACTCTCTAAACAAACATGAAAAATGGAGGGGTTTGGACACTTCAGTTCTGATGACTGTACTAACTATACTATTTAGTTCTTTACTATTCTAAGCATGGCTAAAGATGGTTTTTAGAGGATGAGTTAACAGGATTTATTAAGTTTGCTGCAGTCGTTTAAGGGTTAATTGCTGTTCAAATTGGTGGTAGAAAACTTACAATTATTGGTTCTATGAACAAGGAGAAGACAGAGAATGTGCCACCTGATAAGACACACTAGTGTAACCTACATCCACTGGGCACTGACTTTTCACAAAAAGTTAGGAACACATAACTCAGAATGAAAATACCTGATAGTTAAGTTCTGTCATTGTGGAACAGGGGCTCCTGAAAAAGTTTCTTTGGGTAATATTTTCAAAATACTGCACCTATGATTAATATTTCCAAAAGACTTTATGCATTTTTAAAATGTAATTTACATTTTGAAAAATTACACTGAATTAAAAATCTCATTGCAATTCAGTAATACACAAACTCTCATTTAATTGTGCATAAAAAACAAATATGGGGTCTTGAGTTAAGTAGACAATTTTTGAAATTTTAAATAAACCCAAACCTAAAGATCAAACACATTTTTTTAGGAGTATTACTATTGAAGTATACTATAGAAAAACACATTTGACATTGAGTTTTTAAAATATTGCCTTCTGTCACCCTGCCCTGAGTTTATCCATCTATAATTCTGAGGTATGCAATATATCCATAACATGCCATACATTGATATCTAGAAATCCAAATATGAAGATGTACCTAAAATACTGTGTGTTTATTTCATTCACATATTATATACAGTAATTCCTTATGAAGCAAAGACTTGTCCTGTAATGTGATCTGGTGTGACCATTCAGTCATGGATAAAGTATTAATGATTCATTTTATATTAAAATGGTAACACTTTAGCTCCTATTTATACTCTACTGAAACGTTTTTAAAGTATTCCTTTATCCTAATGCTCAAGAGAACATTATTAAGCACTAAGAAAGTCCTTGTCTCTGCCATGTTTTTTGGAAAGAAAACATTTTCCTGCTGATGTGTTAAAGAGCCCCAAGATGTTTTATTTTCTGTTCAGATATGCAGTTGTGGTGTTTTGCAAGTTTCAAAATACTGCAAGTGAGAAGTGATATCTCTGTTGTTTTTTTCAGGTAAGCTGTTTTCAAAATAATCTAAATAACATTGCAACTCCTAAGACTCATCTGCTCAAGCTGAAATAAGAGATTCAGGAGGTGGTTTCAGTATCTTCTGCCTATGGTGGGAAACTGCTTATCTGACAAGACAATATTTCTTGTCCGTTGCCCTAGAAGGATCAAACGTAAAATCCTCCATAAGACAGGACATCTGTTTATCCACAAAATCCCTTCCCCATTCATCCATGCAGGCTGGATGTATATCCATTCTGAACCTTTTTTCATCCATCAGGAAGGAGCTGTGGAAAGTTATTAATACAACCTGCAGAGCTCCGTGCAATCTGAGTGGCATTCTACAGCCACTGCAAAGCACATGCCTGTTTTGAGTACTGCTTTCTTGCCCTAGTATTAACTGTCACTATAAATAGTTACTTTTGGGAAAATACACTCTTACACAACACTGGATAGCAGCAGAATTCAAGGAGAGTATACATGCTGACTGAATAAGATATACTTAGCAGCAGCTGCCTGCCAGATAGTTTGATCTTTGTTCGTTAGTAGCAGTATTAAATTTGTCTAAATAGATCCTTTCTTAATTAGCTTTAGTGACAAAAGGCAGTCTTCTAAACCACATCATCCGAATTGGCTGCAGGGAGAGACTCCAAATTAGACCCAAGGTACCATGTAAAATATTCTACTGTAACTCATCTTCTATTGTAATTCAGGTCCCTCTTAAGCTTATTAATTCAGAAGGAATCCTAATGGTAATATAATCCGCTTATGTTGGTAGTGTTTTCCTTTTGCAAGAAGAAGGGTAGAACTGCCACTGTGCTACCTAATGGGTCATTAAATTAATTTCAAAATAGTGAGAAAAGGAGGCCACACAGGCATAATTTAGGATTTTGCTTCAACAGTTTAACAGGATTTCTTCCCTGCTTAGATTTGGCTAGTCTTTGAGAATCTCAATTTGTGAAAGATCAAGTAATTTTGCTTCTCATTATGAAGATTTCACTGAGCTTATAATCCTAAAACAAACTGTTCTTAGAGAGCACACTACAGAAAATGCAAAGATTTTAGTCATGGCTGACGCATCGAGTGATGTAGCAGAAAATCCTGTCCTCACAAACTTTCATTGATTAGTCCTGATCAAACACTTGCTTTGTTTTTCCAATGAGTTACCACATTGATATTTAATAAAGGACTTACATTTCTGCTTGAATTTCACCTAAGACAACATGAGTTACACTTTTATGCTAAGATAAGGATGTATTTTAATGACTTTTTAAGATATGGTCAGAAGTTGCAGTCAGCAAAATTGAGATGTATAGCTATATCAACTTATTTTCTTACATTTATTTTCCTTCTTTTCCTTTATAAAAATTGTAATTCTCCCAGAAAAACAAAATAATGATATCTCTGTTGTCCTTACTTCTTTAATCTTCATGCATGTATAAGAAGCACTATTAATATTCTTAATATTATTTAGAACTAAAAATATTTTATCAGTTTTTAAGCATCCACTATTTCATAGCAAATTTTTAAAATGAAGAAATTGGAAATAAATGTTATTGTATTTAGAAGCTACATCTGAAAATCACTGGATTACATTTGTTGGGTTTTTTTAATAGAAAAGGAAGCAAAATAATTTTTTTCAGAGTACTGGATTTATATGATATATGAATTCTATCAAGGCTATCAATTCTATTTAAAATAGTAAAGATAGCCAAGGCTATTGTGTACAGCACCACAATAAAACTTGTCATGCTAAAATTAATATTTCATTATTCATTATTCATGATTCATTATTCATTTCATTTTTCATTTGTTATATTTTATTGTATTTACTGTGTTCCTAAGTTAATTTTTTTATGTATGTTACCACTCACTTTCAGATGTTTTTGAGATCTGTGCTTCCGATATAGAGCATATAGTGCACATAGTACCTGACACTTCATTAAACACCTTAAAGGCATTTTGAATCAAAATCTATAATCATGTAATCATTTTTTAAGGAAGAAAGCAACTTGTGACCATTCCCAGATCACTAGTCACTAGATAGTTTCTGTATATGTTCCACCTCTGCAACAGGGACTGAGATCATTTGGGTCAAACTTCCAAATGGATAATTTTCAAAAATTCGTGCTTCAAGAGTTGTTAGCAGTTTCAACCCTTCACCATAAAAGTCCCACATGAAAACTGATCCATTTGATGCATTACCCTGTATATCCAGACTCCACAGTCACACTGATCTCCGATTTCTGCCGCATTCTTGCTTTAACCAGAAAGCCTGAGTTTGGAGCAGCCGTCTTGACAGTGTTCTCAACTGTTTGCCGCCTATCTCATGCTTTTGGGAAAAGGCCAATAATGGCTGAGCATTAGAGGTGGAATAATTTCCGATGGCCACCCTGGGATTTGTGGTGGCTGAAATGGAGGTGTTTCTCTAGTGAGTTAAGGAAAGTAAATATCAAAAGATCAGATGGGATATAATTAGCTTGAGCCTATTCAAAAAAGTTAATAAAAGAACAGACAACTTTCATTGTGTTCTTTCCAGCCATGCATTGTAAAAATCAAGGAGCTCTGCCAGTGGTTTAAAAGGGGTACTAAAAGCAATGCCTTTGGGAGAAAAATCAGATAATCCTCCCATTTGTATCAGAGAATGGTCACTTGCTTTGTCTTTCCTTGAAAATACGGATCTGAATATAGAAGGACAAAAAACCTTACCATGCTTGCATCAGTGGGTGCCTTTTGAACTGCCCTATTTAAATCCTAAACTTCTTGAGATTTTAACTACTCATTTTTGTTTTGCTGAGGATTGGGCATAGGTCAGTGAGACATATCTGTTGTATATCTATTAGCAACAGTTTATTATAACTACTCTCAGAGACTGTCAGAGTAAAATAAAAACAATTATAAAACATTAGCGAGGTTTTGTCATAACACTGAGAAAACAAACTGCATAACTCGGTTAAAACAATTCCACTCTTAAATTCAAGATTTGGTTGGCAAGCAAACCGTACAATCTTCGTAGTGTGAAATGAAACCTGAAGATCATAAATGCAACTAGAACAGTCATCAGACAACATTTTGCATTTAATTGCTTGCTAGTTTAAACTAATTGCAATTCAAAACCCAGAGATTTACTTAAGAGGCTAAATTGGAAAATATGTACAAACAGATACCGTGGGGACAATTCCAACACATCATAAATCTGGAAAACTGTAACTTGTCACTAAATGGATTCATTTACTATGGTGGTACAGTACAAGCAGAGACAAGTAGCAAAGGGAGGTCTGTCTGGTGACGTGACGAGTATGTGTTTCTGTGGTAATAACTTAGTAAGTGACTCTGAGGATCTGTACCTTTTGGGTGGTAGAGACAGATTCCCATTCCCAAAACTCAATGTGCCTTCCTGTGGATCTTTTACGTACTCACACAAACACCATTCACATGTTGTGATCCCTATTAAGTAAATTTCTAAAATAAAGTATAAAAATTCAGTTAAAGGAACAAGATAACTTACTGTATAGAACCTGCCTGGACCTCTGCACTTGAGGACTATCAAGTCCTAGACTGATATTCTATAAATGTTTTTTTAATGTTTAGGACACATACAACCCACAAATTGTGTTGAAATTAAGCATGCTTGTTATGTGTTTCATGTAACCTCTTGGGAGCTGCTTAGACATGGATATTGCTCCTGAAAGCATTTAAGTCTTGCTTTTAAAATGTGACTGGATTCAAAAGAGGACATACTCTTTTGTGCAGAGATTCAGTGCAGAGATTCCTGACCCAGGAAGCAGAGCTTCCTGCTCCTGTTAAACTCAAGTGTACACTTAGACTATGCCTGGGTCCAGAGCTAGGCTGAGTTCTGAATTCTAACTCAGATTCCCATACCACACCCCAGAAGATTTAACCAGCAAACTCTTATTGGATTCAGAGCACTTGTATGCTTTCTTTGAAGCTAAGCCACTGTTCAGGATTTAGTAGAAGAACAAAAAGTGTTCCACCACTTGCAAGGTATGCAACCAAACTCCTCATCTCATGAGAAGGGCTTCAAACCTGCTAGGTATTGTATGAATGGCACCAGCAATGGATTAGCTACTCCTATAGGTAAGTAGGCACTGTCCCATGCTGCATAGCTGATATTATCATAGGAAATAAATCAATAGCCATGACCAACTAGATTTCAAGCTATTCAGGCTTCAATTAGCATTAGTATTATTTTCTGCAGATTCCACAGTTCATTAGCAAGACTTGACAGTCCTGACAGCTGGTGCTTTGGAGCACTGCGTTATAGTATTCTTCAGTGACCTTGATGAACCTTTTAAATCACTTTAGCTCTGTTTTGGAGAACAGATTGTCCATGCTGAATTTATAACCTGCACTGCTACTAAGGCAGCTTTCTTGGCCAGCTTCTGTCTCCCAGTTTCTGAACATCTGCTCTTCAGAAAACCTAAGTCATCACCTGAATACTGGATGAATTTATAGGTAGCCAAGTTCATAAGGACGTGATTTGCCTCAGTTCCCATACAATATAGTGGGGTTAATATGCATTTTTCTAATTCCCATTGTAGTGTACTTTACAAAATGAAATTACTGAAAGTGAGCTTTTCATCATATAAATATACCAGTACAGTCAGCAATGCCTGAAACTGCTACAGAAGCATTTACTGTCATGCCCTATAAAAAAATAAACTTTGATTCTTTTACAATCTCAGTTTTTTTGTTTAATTTCACTGCTGTTGTTTTCTTGCCAGCTAGCAGCATCCATCCCCATAATCCTGCATTCTCCTGTGAGTCAGAACCAATTTTGTCTGTCACTATAGATTTAGGATTTTTGGACAGTTGCCCAGACACTCAGCAGAGTTGCTTTTCTCCTTTGTCTTTCCAGTCAGTATGCACTAAGTGCTCACAAGTCACATTAACTAGAATTGTGGCAAAGCAACAAATTGAACAAATAACTATAATGACTGGCAGGGAGAGCAGAGACCTGTTTATAATTGCTTGGTTTGCTGAGTACATGGATGTTAACATGACTCACTCAAGGGCAATTACTTTGTAGCTTCTGACAGGTGTGATACGGTATTGTTGATTTTGGCAGATATCTCTGGTACAAATGCTCTAGTCGACCTTGAAAAATCTGATGTCAGCAGTCACTACTGCGGCCCTGATGCTGATCCTTCTCTTCTATGGGAAATGAAACTTTAATCCTTTTCATCAATATTTTTAAAAAATATCCCTAGTTTACCTTAATTCTTTGATTTTTTTTTTTTGTTTGTATCTCTCCCAGAATCATAGAATTGTTGAGGCTGGAAAAGACCTTTAAGATCATCAAGTCCAGCTGCCGAAATAGTATCACCACTATGCTCACCATTAAGCCATGTCCTCAAATATTCACATGTTTTTGAAACATTTCCAGGGATGCTCACTCCACCACTTCAGTGGGCAGTTGCTTTACAACTTATTCTGTGAAAAAAAATTTCTTAACATGTAATCTAAACCTCTCCTGGTGCAATATCCCACTCATCTTCAATATTTCCTGCAGAAAATAGTGTGTTTCTCCCCTTTTTTTCCACAAATGTTAACAGATTAATATACTTAAGAATTATCTTTATTCATAGTAACTCAGGTCTTTGGGGTGAAACTTTCATTTCTCTTGAGCTGATGGCTCAATTTTCCCATGAAGTTCCCACAGTATCTGGGAGCAGTGGTTACTCATGGTTATTTCACAGGACCATTTCCATTCTCTGACTCAGTATCAAGCTCTGGCAATCAACAAAATTTTGCCGACTTGCCATGAGGGTAGTGATTTGAAAACCAAGAGTATTTTAAAATTACCCAGCTGGATAAAAATAAGTATTTAGCCCATCTTAAAAATCAATCACTTTAAATGTATCCATTTTTGACACAAAAGTATAAACTTTCTAAAGTTTATATATTGGCTTCCATACACAGTCGTTTCAGGAAAATTCAGTTCCTTAAACCTTACTGAAAAGGTCCTTAAATGGGGACATAATTTCAGCTGAAATAAACTCATTTTTCTTACAGAGAAATGTTTAAGGAATATTCTTTTTTCTTTGCCAAGCTCTGATACTTATTGACCTTCAGGTGAGTGTAAAGTAGACTGCAGTGATAACTGCAGTCTTGTCCTAAAGTTTAAGCTCTCAGAATTTTAAAAAACCCAAGTGATACAGAATAACCAAATGCATTTTGTGCTCTAATTATGAACACACACTGATTAGAACTCCTAAGCAAAAGCAAAGACTGATTTCTTCCCTAGTATTCAAAGTGTGCTATGATTAAGAACATTCTAATACACAGTAAATAATAATTATCAGAATATACTTCGGATGCTTTAGCAAAGACAACGAAACTATTCCCCACACTGCAAGAAAATGCACAAGAAACTTCTACTGTTCAGAGAATCTTGCAAAGTGACTTAAGTGAAATACTTGTCTTACACAGCAGTCTTTCATAGCATGCTATAACTAGTAATCTACCCAGGATCAGAGCCAAAGAGGGATTAACCCACCACAGAAAGACATTCTATTTTCAGCACCAGGCATAAATGCCTAGTGACTGAACACACTGAGCTTTGTGCAATATGCCACTGCATTTGATGCTTGATGAAAAAGGGTACTATAATTTATCTTAAGCTCATAATACTGTGTTGATGTATCACATCTGCTAAATTCATTTTAGCACAGTAAACTGGTAAATCAGATACATCTTCCAAAATCCTTCTTTGGTGATTCTTGCAGTTTAGAAAATACAGCTGCATCTTAACAGCAGAATCAGATTTTTCCTACCATCTTGAAAGGTCCCTACATCTAGAAGAGAGAACCTACGTTGGCCAGCTGATCAACTTTTTTATTCTTTTATTAAACTGACTGTTGAACCATTATTGCAAGTAACCTTAGTCCCCAGAGAAATATGCTTTAGTCCTTGTACTAGAATTCATGAATATAAAACAGACATTGGAAAAATATTTCTGTGTAAGGGACACGTGCGCACTCTTTTGAGCTATTACCCATGGCTTCACAGATGACAACATGTGTCCATGTACTGTAAGACTGCAGTTATTTCCCTGGAATGTTCTACACCTGGCTGTGCCAAGGTGTCTGACATAACACTGCAGTGGTTAAAAAAATGTGTTTTGAGAGAAATGCTCATGGTGGGTGGGACGTTATACAACTCTAATATTTTAGCTGTGTTATCATAGAAGCATTTCTGATCAGCATTTCTGATCAGCATTTCCCAGATAACAGACCAAGGAATATAACTGAGAGACCCAAAGGTCATCTTGAGAATAAAGTACTTCATGTTACTTTGTACAGTGCGCATTAACCCCTTTTAATTTATTCTGGTAGTACTTTGCTATTATTGATTTTAAAGCACAATGAAGAGTATTCTCTTCAATTGATGGTGTCAGTGAAGATCTCTGTCTAATATAGGTTTTATGAAAGCAACTCAAAATTTAAATAAGCCAAGAACTTGTCCTTTATTTAGCTTTGTTAATCATTAAAATGTTTCTGAAGATCATATATGCTCATTTTCATATAAAATAATCTTTCATAAATTAGATTTATTTCCTCATTTTGTGCAGTAGTAGAATGATTAGCTATTTCCTATTCTGCTATATTTTCATAAATGGTTGTGTGATACTGTCTTATTTAAGGCACATCAATTTATCTCTTTTCTGAACCCCCAGTTATTTGCCTCCATTTGTCCAATGTTCATAACTCTTCACAAATGTTATTCATATTCATTTTTATCACTGTGGAAGCTGGTATTTCCGCTGTCAGATACATAAATATCAGAATTCTGCACTAATTTGGATTCCCAATTTCAAGTTCTTCTGCAAAGAAATTATAATTCTGTGCATCTATGTACAAAAGACAGGTTTTGCTTTTAATTACAACTTTAAATGCCCAGCCTTTCCGATTAAGTGATCAACAACACATCTTTCATATTCAGAAATGAATGATTGCGTGTTGAAAGCCAGTCTAAATTTACACTCCACAGAAACTATGTGACAGACTTAAGGATAGAATGCAGTTTCCTAGAGTGACTGTTCATTTTTTTAAACTTTTTTTAAGCTTACCCATTCCACCCTATATATCTCACAAATTCTTCGACAAATGAAACAGTTATCCCAGAGACAGCAAACTAATTCAGCCACGGTACAGATCTACCTGGTGCACTGAAGTAGGCATGGCTGAGGGGAAAATGGTGTGTGATTATGTCATTTTAGATCAGAACTCCATAGGTTACAAAACTAGAAGGGCCCATCTTGATCATCTAGTCTGACAACCTTTATAGGAACAGGCCATGGGAATAGCTCAGAATGAAATCTGCTTTCATAATGCATAAGTACAGAGGAACAGAATTAAAAATGTGTAAGCAAATTTCATTCTGACAGTCCACAATTTTGAATGCCTCTTTTCGCAGTGTAGATCTTTTTCAAGAGAGGAAAAAGGGTACAACTGTTTCATGTTTAATTCCTAGTTGCTGTTTTTCCAAAGCAATCAGACATTCCATCTGAATAATCTATAAATATCCTCCTGATTCAATTTCCTTCCCTCTGGGGTGCGTAAAGTACTGGCTTTGTAGTGTGCCAGTGAAGTGACCACGTTGTCTCACTGTCCTAGATGCCAAGGAAGGGAGGCTACGGAAGCACTGCCACCAGAGATTCAGGTATGTCATTTGTGGGGCAGTGAAGGAGGTTGCAGGGTAGGATAGGGGGCTGTGTTTACAGCTGGGAAGGAGGGAGCTGGGATAGAAGCATAAAGGGAAGTTTATTATGCTTTCTTCTCTTCATGTGATGGTTATGGTGTTCTCAATCATGGCATGTGCTCCTTGGAACAAAACCCGCTTCTGTAACTATATTGCTACTTTATTTACTTACAGACCAAATACTGTTTCTAAGACACCCGTTTCAGTGGCAAACACCAAGGCCACTATGTTGTTTACATGTCTCAGTTAGCCTCACCTCGGGAGATGTCCAATAGACAGAATGTTTCCCTGTTGATAGTTTGTAAATAAAGAGCACTAAAACTTGGCAATCTCTCCCTATGTATTAATTATCGGGACTCTGTGTCTGTGTCTGGTCAGAATAGGGTGGATTAAGCACTAGGCAAACAGCAGAGGGAATCCCTTCTGCCCTCTGCATCAGCTGGACGAGTAGTACTGCTGGGGTTCCTTCAGCAGAAGGCAGAGGCACTTAGGGAGCAGAGGAAGCAGTGGAGTACCTGCCTCTACTGCCTTCCCACACCACCCCTGCCCTCCGTGCCCCAGGTGCCAGGCTGTGTCACACAACATGCACTGAGCCCCAGGCTGTCTGTGCTCAGCCAGCTCTCATCCTGCATGCCTAAGGGCACTAGTTTTTACCTCTAACATAACAATCATCAAAGCTTGCAACTGTGGGCCAAATCCTGCTTTCAGACATACTTGAGTAAAGCTGGAATTGAATAGTTAGACGTTTTCCAGATCTGAGAGGGTACATAATTTATTTCCCTCATCCAAATGTGTCATCTTTTAATCCAATCAGCCAAGAAGTTTGATCCCAACTACACAGATTTGATTTGCAAAATCAGATGGAAATGGCCAGCATAAAGCCTGTAGTATATTCTACCCGCAGTCATCATGCAGTTAATGCTGTGAAAGTAACAGTGCTGTGTTTGGGGGATGGGCTAAAGCCTTGCCTGAATGTTTCTTATCTAAGAAGGGAAGAGATCTTTCTTATTGCTGCTATTAGTCTGACAGCAGTGCTGGAGGGACGAATTCAAATTTAAGAGCTAAATTTAATCTGAAATTATCAATACCCTGGAACTTGCCATGTCCCAAAAGATTAGGCCAAATAACAGCATCATATATTCTGAGCTCATGTTGAAAACCACTGCGTAGTTACTAATTCTGTTAGGGAGAGCATATCTCCTCCTCCTTGCCCATTTCCAGTGGATAAACCCATGCTAATGAATTCAACATTCAGTGTTCAGAGAATCAATGGCTAGCAACATACAGAAAAACCTTCTTTGGAGCCAAGGAAAAATATATTTCACATATCTGTCATAAGAGAAAACATTTATTTTTTAATCCAAATGGATAATGCCTTTACCATCAGTAAGTGAATTTTTAAAGCTAGTACTTGTTCCTGACATAGAAATCCTTTAATGGCACATTGACCATGAAGCTGTGTACTACAAGCTTAGGGGGCCACCCATGCACACACAGATCCTTTCAAGACCAGAGTTTTGGGTGTTTTCCAGTCATCATCCTAGCACACATCTAAAAGTCACTATGTCACTGGTGCTGGCAGCTCGTCTTAGCTCAATACACAAAACTTAGCTTTGGGTTTTGAGCAATGTGACAAGGGGTTTAGATGAAGCTTTTTTTAGGGGTTAGATTATTTTTTTTCTATGTATTTACAAAGGTGTTCTGTAACCCTTGTTTCTTCCTGTATGGCATGTGGTATGAAATGACTGAATTATGCACAGAGGGGCTGATTTTTTCTGGTATTTTCTGGAAGCTAAGATATTGTGTACAGAACCACCAGACCTTGGGAGAATCACACATCATTAATTATGACAGACTCATAACATATTATTTCTTTTCTTACTCAGACAATGACCCAGATAGAGCAACACTAGCATCAGTTTTTGATGTAAAAGACAGGTTTTGATGTGCAGTGATAGTTTTAGTTAAGAACTATGTACCTTTTATATTTCTAAATCAGATCCATAAGCATACACTCTTACCATGTTGAAATCAAAGATTTGACAGAGAGTAAAAGAAGTATGCAACATCAACTGAGATAAATGAAAATATACTCCACTGAATTCAATTTAGCTTCAGCACTTTCAGAATATTGGAAATGTTTAAAGAGTTTCAGAGTTGGAGTACATCTATTTCCCTTTCAAAAAAATGTATAAATGAAATGGCATATGCCAAGCACCTGCATGTATCTCTAAACACAAAGTAGTATAACTCAGCATTGAAGGCAAAGCAGAGAAAAAACTCTGGATATACTTACAGTATAAATATCTAAAAGGCATAATTACTATTATTTTACAGCTATGTCCAGACAAACACAACTTTCTAATGTCAATCTGTATTTAAAGAAGCATGAACGCAAGGTTGAATGTGTGTACAGAAAGTTGAGCCCCAAAGTAGTTTTTAGCTTCACTCTCTACTTAACATCCAGTTGCTGTACCAACTGCAGTAGCAACTGCTTGGCTTGGAGCCCTCTTTTGCTTCTCTTTGTTTTGATGTTACTGACATGGCATTATGTTAAAAGTTCTTTCTCTTTGAATAGCTGGTTTGGAGATTGTGTAGAAGTTTTTAAAGATTCCATAAAAAAAAAAGAGAGGGAAAAACTTGAAGGTAAAAGTCACCCATTGTCTGTAGTACGAGTTGTAACCGCCCCCCGAAAAAGCCACAACATTTTCTTTGAAACAGTTGCCTCAGTACATATGGGTTTCTTTATATGTGCCCAGTTCTGAACATTGTCACCCATCAAATATGGAAGCCTTTTAAATATTCTACAGTACAATAAAAACTCATTGCATGCTCTGCTTTGTAACTGGCCTTACCACCAGACTCCCCAGTGATAGATGTCTAGCAAGAGCTAAGCTCTCCTTTCTGATTTAGAAACAAATAAGCCCTTCCACTCCAAGATGTTACTTTGCTATCCCACTCTCAGTCTGAGAATGCACAACAGCCATTAATCAGAGCATCCATTTACCAGCCTCTTCTTATTCCGTTTAAAGTCAATACCAGAACTGCCTTAGTATGCAATGTCACAGCAAAATTTGCTCTGGTTCTGGTCAGCTGCTGATACCTAAAAACAAATCTGCATGGCTATTTACATTTGCAGGAAATATAAGAGCAAAGAGACAAGTTACAGCAAGTGGACAGCAATGTGACCTTCTTCTGCAGCATCTCAAAAAACCTTAACAGCAGTGTAAATCCAAACTGTCTTCCTGCTGAACGGTTCTGAAGGATACTCTGCCTTTCTGATTCATGACTGATCCCTGAGTTTTCGTCAGAGTGCCATCCTGTACTTGGTCTTGTGTATTGGTAGGAATCACCCACCTTCCTAGTCTGACCCAATGCCCGTACTTCTGTAAATCTGTATTTCTACATCGTGTAATGCACAACTCTTCAGAGATACTACGGTTTGTCCCCCAAAGAAGCAGAGTTTACTAGCTAACACAGAGTACTCAGCTAGTTTTGAGCTGACTGAGGGAGACACACTATGCCATATAAATAACCTGATAAAATGATCAAATATTATTCTGTTACTGACAATGGCGAAAAGCACCCTACCAAAGCAAATGGGGCTATGATCTCATCATAAATGTATTTCAGCCATTTAAGTGGGAGGCAAGCATGTGAAGTCCTTTTCTAAAGCAAAAATCACTATGTTATAGTGATACTTAATATTTTTTCAGAGTCAGCAAAGGAGCTCTAGTCCTTAGGACTCTCAGGAATACCAGAGAGACATGCAAGCATAAACATAAAGCTTTAAGGAAGCTTTAACTAGCACATGAATCAATATTTTGCACACAGGAGAGTTTTCCATTGAGCATTTAAATAGAGGGATTTAGTTCCCTAAATAAAAACAGCCACTACTGAAAAACTGGGTTAATAACAGTATGTCTGGAAAAGTATTTGAAATACAAGTTTTTTTTCTTGCAGTCTGTCATGTGCCACTCAGTGCTCTTAGCCCAACATGAAACTGGAAGTCTGTTTCCCTGAAAAATACAGAGAGCCTGCTACAACTTTCATCTGTGTCTGCCAGAAAACTCTGACTGAGAGATTTAATGGCTGCCGGTTCCGCATATGTTTCTGTCAACGTGATCCTCAACTCCAACTGTGTCTTACAGAGAAAGGCTTGAACACATGAGAGCTACAGCTGAGCTGCACAATGACAAAGGCAAAGCTGACACAGTGATCTGGTTTTAGAACAGAGATAATATCTTAATTCATTATCTAGAATATAAAATGTACTGCAGGAATAGGATGCCCTGATTCATAGCTGGATTGCCATCATGTATGCTTTTAAAATAAGGCAGCAAATAGATTTGATAAGGCTCTCTTAATTGTTATCTGTTAATTTATTCTAAGGGCTATATTGCATGAATTCACAGAATGAAATCTGGTCCAACTTGCTTTACTGTGTTGCTGGTTCACCTGCTCTACCTCTCAGCCAAAATTCCTTTGTTTTTCTCTATATGGAAACTTCTCATCTCAGTAATAGTTAAGCAAACATTAAGGATTGCCTGCAATATTCTGTAAGACTTTAAGAAAGGTACACATCACATTCCTTATCTTTACTCATTCCTTTCAAAGTTGTGGGTTTACAAATGCAGAGCTTGGCAAAAGAGGCTTGATTGTTAAATAAACCATTTTAAAAAAGGCCATCAAATATGAATCAAAATCAGGAAAACTCAGCAGTTTGGGCTGAGATTTTGTTTTTATTTCAAGTCAAAACCTGGTTCATAAACTCCCAATAAATAAATCCAGCTGTCATGCTGTTCTAATCTCTCTGCCTACTGATAATGAAAAGAGAAGCATCTTCTTGGGCAGAGCAGGTGTTAGAAAAAAAAGGAGCCAGTCTGAGCCCCAAGCCCAGTGCGTGGTTCTGTCCCTGCTGGGTTAAGTTACGCAGAAATCCAAATCATTCAGTATGTGGGTGAAAGGAGGGAGAGGCCCATGCCTTTCTTTCTCCTTAGGCTCCTCATGAGACTGACACTGCCCCTCCTCTTTGAATATGGTTATCAACAAATCCATCTCAGAACAGCAACTAAGGGATATTCATGACGACAGCAGCTGCAAAGTTGTTAAAAATACACAAAATTTCATTTTGTGGGTGGAAAGACTGCCCTTGCTGAACAGAAAGAGAAATTCTAGTGCCCTGATGTTTTTGACTACAGCTTGCTATATTTTGGCACATAGTCTAGAAACCCCACTCCAAGACGTGCTTTTTGTCCTAAAATCTTTTAAATAAAATGTTTAAAAATAAAAGTGCGAGGCCACAATTTTTTTTCTCCTCTTGAACAAGGCTCTCATGTTTAGAGATGAGACAAGAGAAATGATTTTTCCACCTGCTATCAATACACCAGGCCAAGCTGCCTGGGGTAGCTTAAAAAAAGCATTCCACAACTCCACATGGATTTCAGTGGATTGCTTCGCTGAGCCAAGATTTGCAGCTTTCAGCTGCTCCTGTGGGTTTGTGTGGCAAAGTGCACAGAAAATGCCATGCCAACCATTCCTTCAGAGCAGATGGGGAGAGGCATATTTACTAATCATCACAAAACCTGTTATATATGTTTAAGTCTTTTTTATAAAAACAATTTTATTTTCAGCCATTTATTGAACAGCTACTAAGCTGAACCTCTGCTCAGCAGTATGTAACTACAAAATCAGGGTTTTACTTTCTCTCCAGGATCCAGCTGGACAATGAATGACAATGACCACAACATGCTCCCAACTGCAACTCTTACTTCTAGCAGTCTTTCTGACAGCTAAAATGTTCAAATACTTTATGGTTCTGTATTTCTGAAAATAAAGTTAATTACAATCGATGCAGAAGGTCATATCTAAGAGTGGAAATTGTTTTGCTTAGGCTAGCTTATTTTTCTATAGGGACATAAGCTACCTGTAGAAATGCACTCAAACCAAACTAAGAGATATGCCATGTGTAACTATCATTACTCAAAGCTGTACTTTGCTTTCTAGCCATATATCCAATATATCCAATTCTATTCATATATCCATATCTATAACCTAATCTTGAAAAATACTTGAGTCCCTTGTCCTCCTCAAAAGCTTCTGAAAGCACCTAAAGAAATTTTAAAATAAGTGTCTTAAAACGTAAATCATATTTTCTACCATTAAAAATAAACAATACTTGAAAATGTGTACTTAACTGTCATTTTCCCTTGTTCTGATACAAAAGTAATGACTGTTTGATTTCTTGTGCATGTAGTGAAGAAACAGTAAATAAATAGCTATGCATCCTCTCAAAATCACTGCTGCACTCCGTAATTATCTTTCTCATCCATCATAAAGCTAATACACAAATGACTTAAAATGGCTGGAAGACAGCCCAGTTCTGTGGTTTCACAGTTGCCGGGGTGCTGGCTGCAGGAGGCAGTGCCACAGAATGAACGAGCACTGTGGCGCCGGTCTGTGAGGGCCCTCCTTGCTCATTACTCAGTCAAGGCTGGGTTGTGCTGGGGTTTTTACCTAGCAAACCCCCAGTACCCCTGTTGCATTCTCATCTTCCACTGAAATCACTGGAAGGGTTTGAGACAGCAACAGACTGTATTCCCTATGATTCAGCTCAAGGTTCCACTCCTGGCAAAGACTACTTGCTGCTACATTATTGTAATTTTTAATAATTACTAATAACAGTGTTATTAGTTCATTGCAGCTATTCCATTTTGTATTCGGGTGTATATGCTCCACTGATCCTTTTTGCATTTCTCTAATTCCTATGTTTGTCTCTAGTTTGAGGAAATTTTCTAGTGAATGATTTTATTAGGTCTTAGTCTTTTATAAATTGGATTGTATGCCTTCTCTATTTCAGTTACTTTTATTTTCATTAATTTCTTGCATTATCTGCAGTGTTTTCAATTTAAACAGCGAAACTTCTTGATGTTTCTGAAAGGTTCATTTTAAAGCAATAAATAAAAATAGCTTAAGACACCATCTTGTGTCCTCAAGAAACAGTATCATTTGTTTACAGTTAAGAATCATGACAGCAGCTGCTTGCAGTCCAGGATCGCACTGATTATTATGCCATGGTATCGTAAGAATGTTTCCTCTACTTGTATTACAGATACATTAGACCTATCAGTCAGAATGAAAATGTCTGCATGAAAACTCTCATGAATGAAAAAAGGTACTGACACCTAAGACTTGACACCTAAAATAGTGAGAGAAACTGTGATAGGAGCACTCAGAGAAATAATACATTTCTTATTTTAAAAAAGACCCTAAAAAGCAAGAAGACAGTTTGCCCCAGGAGCAGCAGAACTGCAAAAACATGCTTTCCTGTAGATTTGTAACCTTTATCCCAGTCTCTCTCCTGCTGCTTACCTTATTATGATGATTACAGCTCCTTCTGTCTCGCTTTGAACCCTCCACTGGGGAAGAGACAGCGCGAGCTGTGGCCTGTTACCAGCTGCATTTGCACTGATTGGCCATGGAGTTATTCTTAAATAGACAGTAAGTCTGTCAGTGGGAGCTCTTATTTTGTCTTCCCTCTTAATTTTCTCAAAACTTCTAGGATATTAGTTGTCTCTGGGATTTTCCTATCATTTTTGAAATTACTCTTGAGGCTGAAAAACTGTTAGGTGAGGAATAGGTTCAGTAGATACACATTCTGCTTACATAAAGCCAATTGCCTTTAGGAAACCAGTCTAAAAAATGTTTCTTTTCTCTCAGCAAGACAGCTACAGCACTGTTAGACTGGAATGGTCCAGGAGTTAAACATTACAAAAATCATTTCCAGTAGTCACCTAACATTCAGCTAGTCTATTTTGAAGAGTACGAAGATAAGTACTCATAATTTATCTTATTCACATAAGCAGAGCCAGAAATTAACAGAACTTCAATGGGAATCTTATAGAAATGTCAATCTGTTGTCTGAGTTTGATATCATAGGGTAAAATGAAGTTGAATAACATAGTCATTGTCACCAGCAGAGCTGAAGAATTCTTACCTTCCACCAAAGAAATGATAGTGATTCAGCTTCTTGTGATTTTCCAAGAACAAAGGGCATGCACAAACTGGATGGACTGGTGGCAGAGCCAAGCATAATCCATAAGGATTAGTGTTAAAGATGTGGCGCATGTCGCTCCTCTGATACATCTTGATATTCATCACTCCTGCAGACAGCATGAACTTCACTTCTGTTGTCAAGGCTGTGTCATGCTCTGAAGTAAGAGACATCTATTTTAAGTCACTCATGGCCCAGAAGAAGACAAGGTTGTGCAGTGACTTCTGAGAAGTAGCTTACACTCTGTAAAGTTGAGGTACGTATCTTGTATGAGCTCCATTTCACTATCTTTCTCTCCTCAAAAGATAGCACAAATTTATTTCAATGTCCAAATTTAATCAAAGGTAGTAGGCAGTGATCTGGATCACCATACATAGTGAAGTGACTTATGGAAATGAGTGTTGAAAGAGATGGAATCCAAAGGGCTACTGACGAAAGACAGACTGAAGCCAGGAAAGTGTAAGACTTTGAAGAATGTGTAGAAGACAGAAACTGGAGGAAGAAGCTGAAATAGCAGGGGAACATAAAGAGTAGTCTAAAGGATTTCATGAAGATTACTTAGTACCAAGGACCTGGAGACAGAAAGAAGTGCAAATCTTATCATGTATCATGTAATTTATAGCGCAGGAGATTGAGTTTTGGATAAAGGCCATGGCAGGAATAGAGAGATCATAAATTGTGGGACATTAATGTTGATATTGGTTTGCATCACAAAATATTATATTGTAACCAGGTTGTACATCTGTACATATGCGTATATGTCAGGATAATTCTTAAAAGAGTAAATACAGATACTGCCCCAAGTAAAACTTTGTTAACCTAAATTCATGACCTTTACAAGATGTACAGGGCATTAATACAAAAGCTAAACTCTCCCAATGTGTCATCTCAGCTTCCAGCAGTCTACACTTTAAAGATGTCCTGAACTAGAGGTTAGACTGAGATGATTGTATTCAAAGTCCCAAGCAACTTTGCTCTCACAAATCTGTCAAATTAAGGGTTTTTTTCACTTAGGGCATAAAATTGTTTCTTAGCAAAAACAATTCTAAAATTTCACAGAAAAATGCACAACTACCTAATGTGATTATTTTAAATATGTTGCTTTTGATGTGAAGTCAATGTTAATAAACAATAAACTTAAAGAAAAATATTTTAAAACTATTTTCCCTTAATATGTTCTATTCGTGTTTCCTTTACTGTTGCACTTACTATTCAAAGGTTCTTGTTGACTGAACTGGGGGAACATTTCCGTTTTCCATAGCTGCCACATCTTGGGGAACCATACTTCAAGAATACTTTTTCTTTCTATCACAAAATCACAGACTGCGTAAGGTTAGAAAGGACTACAGTGGGTCATATGGTCCAACCTCCCTGCTTAAGCAGGAACATCCTAGAGCACATTGCATGGGATTGCTTCCAGATTGTTCTTTAGTATCTCCAATGAGGGAAACCCCACAACCTCTCTGTGCAATCTTTTTCTAGTGCTCAGTCACACACAGAGTAAAGTTTTTTCTTACTATTCATGCAAAACTTTCTGCCGATTTTCTCTTGTCCTGTTGCTTGGCACCACCAAGAAGAGCCTGGCACAATCCTCTTGACACCCTCCCTTCAGATACTGATAGATATTGATGCGATCCTCTCTCAGTCACCTCTTCTTGAGGCTGAACAGGCCCAGCTTCCTCAACCTTTCCTTGTAAGAGAAATGTTCCAGTCCCCAAATCATCTCTGCTGCCCTCCACTGGACCCGGTCCAGGACCTCCATGTCTCATCCTGAGGAGCCCAGAACTGGATGCAGCATTGCAGATGTGGCCTCACCAGGGCTGAGTACAGGGACGGGATCACCTCCCTCAACCTGCTGGCCATGGTCTTCCTAATGCAGCAAATCTAATCATTGGCCTTCTTGGCCTGCAGGGCACACTGCTTTCTCATGGACAGCTTGCTATGCACCAAGACCCCCAGGTCCTTCTCCACAGAGCTGCTTCCCAGCAGGTCAGCCCCCAGCCTGTGCTGGTCCATGGGGTTATTCCTCCCCAGGTGCAGGAGCCTGCATTTGCCTTTGCTGATTTTCAGAAGGTTCTTCTCTGCCCATCTCTCCAGCCTGTCAAGGTTCTTCTGCAGGGCTGCACAGCTCTCTGGGGTATTGGCCACTCCTCCCAGCTTGGTGTCACCAGTGAACTTGCTGAGGAGGGATCTGCACCTTCCTCCAGGTCGTTGACAAATAGGTAAACAATAGTGTGTCATGACAGTTTACATTTCACTGTTTAAATAAAATGGGTTTTTTCAGTATAGAGAAAACTCCAGTCAAATGTTCTAATTTTAGAACATTTTTATTTAAAAAAAGGAAAACATTTTCCCGCGTTTATAATATTCCTTTTTACATCTAGAAATCATTTGCACTAACTTAAAAGTGAGAACAGCACAATAACATGGAAGGCAGATAGGTGTTGGGGGCATACTGTCCTGAGTGCATGGAATTCTTAGCTATAATAGAGAGAAAGAATATGGAAAAAACAAAACCATCAACTTCTTAAGGGATGCCCAAGAGACAGTAGCAGCTATAAAACTACATGGAGGGCAGAATTTAAGAAAAGGAAAATGCTTCGAAAAGGAAATTCAAGTGTTGTAAATGAAAGGGGTCAATTAAGGATATGGTGACCATAGAGCACTAAATCTAATCCAAAGACTTCACCCCAGTTACAGTAAATTTCAGAAAAATGCACTGGTATGAAACAATGAAGAATAAATAGAAAGCAATAACCAGTGTTTTATGAGTGACCTAAATGGACTCTGTAACAGAACTTCCTTTTACTTTATGACAATACTTTAAGCAACAAAAAGGACGAGTTGTCTCCTTTCTCAAATAAAAACAATGGTGGAACTGAGTTGCATTAATGATTTCTTCATCTGACAAGCCCAGAAGTCTACAGAAAACAAAACAAAAAAAAAATTACTGAAGCACTTTTATTTTTAGTTTTCCAAAACATAGGCTAATATGAGAACAAAAATCCAAATAATGTATTTTCTAAGTGCATTTATTTGTTTATGCTTATACTTGTCATTTTTTGGCAATAATAGGTGGACTGTTGGAGCCTTGCAGCCTATACCACCGAGGTGGTTATCTATACATCCTCATTTGATGTCACAGAGAACGTACAAGAAACATGATTTAGTAACATTTAGATGGCTCAGTCCCCAGCAGACCTTAGTTATGCCACTTTACGTAAATGAGCATAAGCAGATATGACAATGAAACTCCTGCTTTACCAGCTGCTCAGGAAAAATCTATTGTTAGGCAAAAGACTGTATCATAAGGCAGCATAAATCCATCTGTGTTGTTCTATTTATGTGGTACAAATGCAAAAGGAGTGTGGCACATCATCAAGTTTCATGTCATTTACTGTGGGAGCAGCTGCACCCCATCAAAACTAAAAGAAACCTGAAAGTGTCACCATCAGCATATGAGAACTACAGACCCTTAACACAGATGTTGTATAGAAATGAAAGCAGGCTTGAAGGGTGAATAAATGGTGAGCAAATGTACTGTTTTACACCTCCTGAAAGGCTATTTTCTTTTCAAGAAAGATGTTGGTGAAAACTTTTAACTTTTGTCACTTCGTATTTGATCAGCATCAGCCTCACAGCTACTGAAAAAGGTCACAGTTATTCCAGGCCCACCGTTTTTTTATAACTGACCATTCATAATAAATAGTCACTCAAATATCTTCTATTTCATGTACCTACTAGATAACTTTCTCCTTCTGGTAGAGATCAGAGAAGGTTCATATTGTTAGTCTATCTCTCTATCTTCTCTAGGAAAAGTAAATAGGTTGTCAGAAGCAAAATAGAGCAGAAATAAATTACCATATTTCATACAGTTTACTGCAAAAAGAGTTGGGCATTACATTTAGATCTCTGGGTTTTTCTCTCTCATTGTGTTAAATACTATAAGCAGAGAATGCTCAGATAATCTGTATTTCTGAACTAGTATGTCAAAACTGTCAGAAGCAATACAGGAGCAAAAATTTGTATCCTCCTGATCAGATGTTCCAAACGCTGACCTTTTTATGTCCCACTCTTAAAGTCACAAACATACCCCTAGTTCCCTCTTCTCTTCTGCATTAAACTTCTGAGCCGTCTCCAGGGCAGAGGCTGCAGAGTAAGGAGGAATGAAGAGATCTCCTTCAAGTGAACTCTTTCGTGTGGGTTGAATTTAATGCTCACAGTGGATAGCCTTTCTAGTGCAGGATAATTCTGGGGTATGAATCAACCCTTCCCCAGGCACAGGGAAGAACAAAGGGTAGGAATGCAGCAGATGAAGAAATACTTTCTTTTTCTAACCCACTTTTTCAATGGAGAAGTGTTGACTGTTTTTAAATTTCTTGATGTCCTGTCCGACAAATTCCAGGTTTCACTTTAAAAAGTGAAAAGCACAACTTGAAATGAATGGAAACACTTAAAATGCTCTAAAACTGCTAATTACCCTAAAAGATGGAACACTATTAGGAGAACAAGAAAAAAGTAAAGAAATGTTTCTGTAGTAGGATAAAAATGAAAGTGATGCCTCCCATTCCACAATAAAGAGGAATAAAAATACTTTCTGTCTTATTTGCAATGTTTTTCCTTCCATTTGCTGTAAATATTCTTTCAAACACTCATAGATGCAAAAAATAAATCACAGTACTTTCAAAGTGCACCAATGCAATCGTTAATTGCATTTATCTGTTAAGTCAGAGCATAACAGTATCTTTGTTTAATCAGCACAGTACATTTGAGCACTTCATATATGGCAAACTATTTGAAAACTGTAAGTTATGCAGACAAGTTATTTCATTGATATCATGGAACACAAAAATTCCAGACTTTCTATGTCCCTTCATGCAGAAAATTAAGGATTTAAACTCATCAGATTATGCATTCTAGCATATTATACCCTATCTCTTTGCAAAAGCTGTGCTTCAAGGCTGTTTTTCAACTGCAGATCCAGATTTCAGCTCTCTCTCATTCTTCAGTTTCACATCATTTTGACTGCAGCCACATACAATTAGTGTTTGTATTTGCATAACAACAAGTCCCATGAAACAGAATAGAAATAATTGTGTTTCTCACTTTTCGAGCTGCTCTGCGATGGGCAAGAAGTTTTCTTTTTAGCAGCAGTCAAGTTGTTCTGTGAGTGCAGTATAGTTCCACCTCACCTCACAGCCTTACGAGGCTTTCTAGGTTTTACCTCAGAAACTCACATGTTGAACCATCAATGGAGCTTTGCAAGCCAAAGGCAAGCAGCATGTCTGTTTTCCTTGATAATTCCTGATGAATCTAGTGTATGTAGGCAGTAGTGAGGCCCCTATCCAATCTCAACAACTTCGCTTCGTTTGTTAACGAGGCGTTCAAATCCTGTGATGCAGTTTGCTGGAGTTGTGTCATTGATACCTTACTACAGATCAAAGAAAATTCCCACGGCGCTTAGTCAAATGCTTTTACAAGTAAAGGTTTTTATGATATTACCTGTTCCAGAGTGCATGTTGACAAGCACAGAGGAAGAGCAGTCTCTATGTAATACTTTTGATGAACGCTGTACACATGCCACTTGACAGGTCCTTAGATGATTTCATTCTCAGTGCTGGAAGCAAATTAAATCTTGTCCAAGAGTTCTCACTATTTAGAGGTTATTGCTTACTGTTAATGAGATGAGCATGCATTCCCTCACTGTCATCATTTCCTCAGCAAAATACAATGCTATTAGGAGTCCTTGCACAGCATTCAATGTTCAGACATCAGATGTCTCTGGGCAGTTTACCTAGAGAGAAAGCATCACATTAAAAGATCAGCGTGCTAAGTACTGGGAACAATTTAAGTGCAGATGTCATATCTAATAGTTCTTAAACAATCCGTTTGAGCTTTTAAAAATGCAGAAAGATACATATCCTACTGTTCCATTTTGGCTCTGACACTGCATAAGCAAGGTCATTTCAGGTGATCTATATATAGAGAAAGATCTTAGTCTCTTGAATACTATACTGAAAAAAACCCTGCATAATTGACTGCTACAGGGAGTGGATCCAGCTCATTATTTGAATTACACATCCATCTGTTTCAGTCAGGATGGTTTATAAAGAGGTTGCAAGAGCTAGTTGAAATTGTCAAATAGCACATAAGATAATTTTAAACTATAGAAGAAGTTTAATATGCACTTCCTTTTGTGAATCAGCAATTTTGAAGGAGAGGAAAAATGAAGTTTTTTCTGTAATCCAGGGATTTTAAGAAGCTTATACCATCCTCTTTTTGTCCCTGGACTATCCATTATCCTGAGCCAGGATTTTATATATTCCTTGCCCCTTTGCTTTCTAATTAATCTACTGTATTCAGTTTAGCCTGTCAAGTCATTTTTCAGTATTAAATATTAAAACAATGTTTTTTAAATCATAACTTACATTTAAAAAATATTAAAAATATATATGTTTTGGTCATTCATTTCTCTAAAATATTAGGGAAAGAAAGAATGAGAACATTTCTTTCTATAGACTCTTGTTGCGTTTTCTCAGCATTCAATTTCGTCATGTTTTAGCTACTAAGAGATTAGGTAGATTTTGTCTATGTGATTTTATGCAATCTGTTAATATGGCTCACATAATAGAGGTACCCATTTGCTGTCTTCTCTCCCTTGCTCTCTGTATTAGCTTCTCTAGGATGAGGCCCCCACTGTGCCTGATGCTGAGATGCAACCCATTGTGCCTTGCTTCTGGTCTTCTACAAAATCACAACCTGATTTTTGTAATCTGGAATTTCATATTATCTCAGTGAGAATCACTAGTGCAATTTACTTTCTGCTTTATTTTTTTATTGTGGACATATCATGTTTCAAGCCTCTGATTTCCTTAAGCTCCAGATCCCTATAAATAGCTTGCTTTTATGGTTTTTAGTCTAGATGCTAAATTCAGAATGTTGGCAGATGTATTGCTTTGAAAACTGACATTTTCCGCACGGTCTGGGAAAGTACCTTAACTTCTGCATATATGTCCTGCCATAGAAAGAATAACTGGAATAAAAGGGAAGCTGGGTAAATATTTTCAGATAAGCTTTTAGAAATACTGGAGGAAAGCTGATAAAGCCAGAATAGACCATATACTCTTCCTGTATCTTCAATTCAAACACAGCTATTGATAATGCTATTCTTCATATGTGAGAGTATTAATTGCCAGGTTTTCTTCCAGTTCCGCTTCCACTATAACCTTTTGCTTATGTTTGCTGTGGCGTTTAGTTTGAGTACGATGTGGTAGAATTTATCCTCCAACCCAAGTCATCAAAAAATGTGTCTTAAAACAGATCAAGTGGATGCCTCTCCTTCTAAGGACCACTAAACTCATACCTCTGCCCTTGGCCTTGCTATTTTTATTACAAAAAAGCAGAATTTCCCCAGACCTACTTCAGGCCGCTCTTACTTGGAGATACTTTTGCTTCTTTTAGATAATAGATGAGGTGGGAATTATCCAGTAAACATGGACTTGTGTCATCTATTATTAAAATTCAAAGACACACCAGTTTATTTCAGTCCAGAAGAATGGATCGAGATAACATGAATTTCTTTTTTTAGCCACAGAAGACATGTCAACCCTAACCTACCAAATTTGCCTGTCTTACCTTCATTCTTTGGCCTACTAGGAGCATGTTAGCTCAATAATTAAGTACAGAATCCTTGTTATTCACACAGAGATAAAGTGTGAGGACAGTCATTCATGATACCACCCTCACAGTACTTTTGTCCAGCCAGCAGTAAAACACAGAAGTTATGAACTCTGGTCTACAGTTCCAAAATTGCAATAAACAAGTTACAATAGTTAAAGTTAACATTTCCACCCCAGAGAGATATTTTCTCAATTGAAAGGTGGATATTTTTCAGGTGGGGCTGCCATTGCCTCTTTGATTGCCCTCCTTCAATCACATGTCATCAGACCAGGTCTCTCACGCACCTGCAAAGCCACGGGTCTTCTCCATAGTTCAGAGGAGACCAGACAGCTTGCGGTATCAGATGAGCTCATATTCTTCAAATGGGAGCAGAAACAGAAGTGCACTTGAGGGGTGCAAGGCATCAGCATTCCACTCTGCCCAGGCTCAGAACACTGCTTCTGAGGGTCAGGATACAAAGAGGAACACTGAAGAAGAATCAGACTGCCTCTCTGTGTCCCACTCAGTTTTTAATGACTGTCAAGAGAGCAAAATAACTCAGTCTACTGACCTGCCAATGCCTTCATGCACCCATTCCTTTTTTTGCCAGTTATTTACATAACTTGCTTGAATAAGCAATGTCTTAAAGCAAATCTTTGAAACGGCTCACAGAGAACCAATGCCTGTCATTCAACAAGCCGGTGTTCCGACCCATAAGTCCACCTACCCCCAAGAAACAGCAAGGTTAGTCCAATTATAAGCCTTTTCTCAGCAGAATGTCAGGTTTCCAGATTGACAATGGACTGCAGCTGACAATGCCTCTTCTTCCAGCTGTGGTGAAGGACAGAAAACGCTCATGTGACTGCCTCTGCTCTTACATTAAACTGAAATGAGACCAAAATGTAAATAACTGCACTCAGCAGAACCAGGCTTCAGAGGGATCGGCCTTGATTTTAACCCTTAAAATATCATAACTGTTGCAGACTATTCTGCATAGTGGATTTGGGAAAATGCACAAACAGTGCAGGTGTTCACATAGTGTATATCTGATACCCATTTTTTCCTATTATTATAAAGGAAGACTGCTGCTTCATTTAGAGTCTGAATCAGAACAACATTTCTGAGTGCAACATTTCTTTCTATATTGATTAGTTCTGTACTGAACTAAGCTGTTCTGATTCATTTGTAAATGGGACATTATTTAATGCAAATGTCAGATGGTCATCCTTAGAAATACAGATATTGTACAATATCTGAGACAGCTGTTGTCAACTGAACTTCTCAAGAAGTGTCATTCCATGAGAATACAAGGAAGAGGGAAGGACATTGTGCAATATATATAGTTTTGTTTCTCTTCAAATATCATTTCAGACACTCGTAATGGAGAAGAAAAATCAACTATTCTGCATAATATTTAGGGTTCTGAAAAATGCATACCTAAAGATGAGACTATTTTCAAGCTTTTGGTTTTCAGACTGAACATGGGTAAAAAAGTTTTTGCAAAGAAGTAATTTCTTTAAATTTAATATTACTGAAAAAAATCCATCAAACAAAATTGAAAAATGAAACACACTGTAGACTTTAGTTCCTACTAAGCTTAATAAAACTGGACAAATAAATATCCAAACTCATAGGCTGCAGCATGGAAAAGTATTTAACCATACCCTTTCAAGAAAGTATTCAGATTCAGGCTGTCATTTATGTATTTGTCACTTTAAGGTATGGCATAGTCTGGTGTTTTTCCTTCAGAATTTTCCCATATTATTGTCAACACCTGACATTATCTCAGTCATTTTTCATTGGAACACATGAGACACTTTTGTAGCAGAGCACAAGAATCTGAGTGGTCTTTGGAATGCATGTCTAACACCAGTTGCATGAAGAGGTTCCACTGGCTCCTCAAAGCTGTTCAGCACAGCAGCAGAACTACTGCTGCCTTTTGTCCCTGAAGTCTTGGATTCTGGCTCCTCATCTGATCATTTGAAACGAGGAGTCAAAGTCAATCCAGCATGGATGTCAGCCTACTTCTTCCTCTCACACTTCTGAGTACAGACTGGGCCTGCCAGTCCAATAAAACAGCTCAAGTACAATGCAAGAAAAGTATAATTTTTCTAAATTCTTTATTCAAAAGAAAATCTTTAACCAACTTAACAGAAAAAAATTGAACAAAAATATTTCAGACAGCTTTGCAGGTATGGAAAATGTCATCTCATAAGATCCCATGATTACATATTATTCTATATGCCGTAGAATTTTCTATATATTAGGACCTTTAAAGCAGACACTCAGCTATTCTCTGGAATTGATCAGTTTGGAAATAAAAGATTCACAGCACTCTGAAGTGCTCTGAGGAGACACTGGAGCTAGCTTGAAGTTCAAGGGGAAGGCTACTCTTATTAGAAGCCCTGAGTATCTAAAGGAGAAAGCTAGGCTTAAAGTCACTGCAGTATTCCATACTCCAGCCTTGTGCACTGCAAACACATCCTCTCAGTAACTCAAATGGGACTGCATATATCCCTACAGTTCCACAAGATAACTATTAAGTTACTGATGCTTCTGGACTTATTCGGATCCAGTGTTTGACTGGAACAATGTCGTGTATATCAACCCTACTGAAAAAGAAAAGATACCGTGGGTTGTTGGAGTTCTTCTCTGACAGCTCCCTTAGGAAACAATACAAAAGTATTTATTATTTATATACAAGCCAGCATGTCAACACATTTTTAGACAACTCTCTGTATGTTTTTCTGTTTAGCAATGGAAACTACAGAATAAATTATATATGACAATTGTGGCTATTCTAAGAAACTTGGTATTGCACAACTGGCAATCTACAAATTAGATGCAAAATGCTGCATACAAGTGATATTTCTTGGTATGCTGTTTATGTTCCTAACTATTTTGTGCCACTATCTGTATAAAATTAAGATTAAATCTACTCAACATAGACTTCTATTATCTGATAATATCTGTCCACTTTGTGCACTTTCAGATGTCCTGAGGTGGTATGCCAGATGTTAGGAAGGTTGTATTTTACTTCAAAACCCGCAGGTATAGAGCAAACATATTTTGCTATGCATACCATCTGGTACCTGTTTTTCACCAGAGAACAGAGTGTGTTTAATCATTAAATCAAATCCTGCAGTAGTTAAATCAAATTAATTCATACAGATATATGCATTTTTCCCCCTGTGGTTTTTCCTATCAAAGTAGTCTGGTTACTTTATGTGACAGCAAATGAAGTCACTGGACCAAATTCTGCTCTTAGATACACACACATAACCAACAGGAAGTCAGTAGGCTTGTACAAATGTAAATGCCCACAGAATAATCAGATATGAACAATAGCTATGTTTAATAAAAGTATCTTACATACATGGCAAAGCACTGTCTTCTATTTTTTTAAATTTTGATCCTCATTACTTAATCAGTAAATCAAAATTAACTGAATTAATAGTTTTTTATTATTATTATTAGTTTTAAAGATGTGCATCAATGTTCTTCACTTTATTTTTTCCTGCAGTATAGGTCTAATAACATTTCTGATGCTGGTCAAAATTCAAATAACGAGACTTTTATCTAGTTCTCTGACAGTTTCAATAAACAATTTTTTTTTTCAAATAACAAATCGTTTTTAGAACTGTTGCTTCATAACCTGTTCTGTCCATTCTTCAGTTCACTGGTTTCTGATCTCTTTTATTGCAATTAACGATAGAAAAAAACAGGCAATTGTAGGTTGGTTTTTTGTTAAAAAGCTTATAAAGTACATTCACAGATTTTTTTTGGTACAGATATTTGGTACAGAGAGATGTTTACCTCTCAGCTCAAGAAGTAATATTTCCACAGGATTCTTTTCCTCATCTGGCCTGAAATGCTCATGTCATAGAGGTGTTAATCGCTGTGAATTAGTTTGCAGCTTTCATCACATTTTAGATTCATTGCATTCTGTGGTTATTTTATAAGCAAGCCCACCTTATCAGAAAGACTTGCAATGTTCTCATACTGTTCATGTTCCTTTCAGAAGCAGTCAGTTGCTAAAAAAAAGAAATTGGGCAGTTTGAAGAACTTGACTTGAACAGCAGTATTAAATGGCATATAGTGGTTGAGTGACCATGATAGAGGTAAAAATGACCTATATAGAGAACAAATTAGGGTCATTACACAGGCTAAATACATTTGTTATGGTTAACAAATATTACTGGAAGATATTGTCAAAACAGCAGTCCACTGTGAATTTTCACATTTTTTTTACACAGACAAGCCAGAAATATTTGCTTTACAGGTAGAGAGTGCAAATGTAGCAGCACTGATCACATACACGTCTTTGTGTGCAGTAGCCACTAAATTACCGAGAAAGCGACAAAAGGTGGTATTTTACATTGCCTTTGCTAAGTCTCAAGCAAAACCAGCAAAGCTGGTTATTGAAATTAACCTTGCACCAAGGCACTGTTCAATATTTTAGTTAAGTGAAAGAATAAATTAGAACAGACTGGGTACAAAGTTTTAATTTTCAAAGGCAAATTGTTAAATTAGGCAAACTGGTCAAAGGAATTACTTATGCTGAAGGGGGGGG
>VZRR01004102.1:154776-164861 GCA_013398015.1 Oreocharis arfaki | reverse complement strand
AAAAAAAGGCTGAAATTTCTTTCAAGCAGATTTGCAAAAAGTACCTAAAATTTGTGACCTGAACAAATAGAAAAAACTTTTAAGGAAATATCCTCTATTCAATTGAGTGGTCACCTTGAAAAATGAAAACTGATTTTCACACTTATCTAATAAAAAATGTTATAGCAGCTTTCTCAATAAATCAGTACAAGTTTATATGTGCACTTTTTTTTTTTTCTTGTGGAAATAAAGATGGCAAATTCAAGATTCCATTCCTCACTAAAATGAAAACATTATTTGGTGGTTAGAAAAAGCAGACCTCAAGGCTGGTAAACGGCAATCCATACAAGTAATTTTGCAGAAGCTAGAAGGCTACAATTAGATGCATATCTCACTTGTCCCCTTGATATCAAGCTCTCATCAGGTGCCATCACACTACATATGGAGAATATTTTTAGAATTCCCAGTTCTTTCACCTTCAAGATTTTTACATAATGAGATTCACTTCTATTCATCTGGTTTTGCTCAGAAAAGCTGATGAATTACGCATTACTTTCCTATGAGCATCCTTGGGTTGGATTCAAGTGATTAAAGCCAATTAATGAACAGAAACTCAAAATGTTTCCTCTTGTCCAGAGTTTTAGATAGTGGTCAGACCTTCCTGACATAAAACTGGCCTGCTTCTGACTGAGTTCTTGGTCCTAAATCATAACACCTTCAACAGCACCAAATGCTGGCTCCATGCACAAGTACCATAGCACAAGTGGTATGGTAAAATTATGATTTCTTACACAATCCAAAGTTTCTGCTAGTCTTTTAGGTGCTGATAGCAGGACTTCCAGGGGCTGTCAGATTTTGAACTGTTTGCAATCCTTGACCTGAGGTGAGCAGACAATCCTACACTGTGGCTAATCCTGCACTAGAAGTGCTGCCTGTCTCTCTGCCTTGCCCTTTCACTGATCTACAGGCTTAATTCACTCCCAGATCTTGTGTTATTTTCCCAGGATATTAGTAGAGTAATAAACACCTCAGATGAAGCTGAAAATGGAGAGAACTGACGCTGCTTTGTTTTCAGTTTTCTTCTTTTTCTGCAGCACTTTAAGACAGAGGTTGCGAGAAAGATGCGTGAAATCTGTTTAACTACAGGTTCTTGCCTAGAAAAAACTGATTCAAAACAAGAGTTTTTAATATAACAGTTTAACTTGCTAAACCACATTAAGGAAGCTTGTGGACCAGTTAGCTAAAAATCTCTCTCAAACAGCTTTAGCTGCTTAGAAACACCAAGGGTAGTCTTTTGGCCTTTGTGCTTTATTATAGGAATGCCAGGTAGGCATCACATATTGATTTGGTTTAGTGATGAATGATTTTGTGATGATGTGATTTAGTAATGTGGCTCATATATGACCTACAAGGGGAATGACAATGAACCTAGCAAAGCTGAGTTACTTGATGACTTAGATGTGGTATGTCTGATATATCAGTTAACAGATTCAAATAGATGCTTAAATAGCTTCCTAATAATTAGTACCGAGGGTTCACCAACTATTAAGGACAGAGCACCAGAAACCAGTAAGATCCTGGCTTTTAACTACTAGGCCTTTGGTTTCGCTCTAAGTTTTATTCTAGACTCTGGCAATTATTTTGCTGATGTTGTGTAAATTATCTTTGCCATATTTTTTTCAACCTGGCAGCCACAGACTGCTATTTGTACATAAGGTATCAAAAGAAACTACATGAAAAAAAAGCTGTATTTAAAGAAATAAGAAACCTCACACATTCAAGGAAGGAAACAAAGTGAATAAGCCATGGAGGAGCAACCAAAAGTTGCTTACAATAAAACATCCCATTTAAGATTATTGTTATTTTTGTGATGTAACGTGCCATCTATTTTTCATAAAACTGCTGTTGAGGCTTCTTGGTTTATCATGGCCGTATAATAACAGAAAACAGAAGGATTTCACTTTACCATTCTCTCTTTTATGACAGTGTAGTTCTACCAAAATCTAAAGGTTCATGGAATACCCACAGATCACAGAGGACAGAGTCCCTAAATTGCCTGCAGTGGAATATCACAAAACCTGAGCTCAGTGAAACTGTGGCCATTGAACCTTGGTAGGATTGTGCTCAGCAGACATTGAGAGGGTGGTGTGACACAATGGCCAGGCTCATTACAGCATCTGAGCACAGCTGTGCAGCTGCAGCATGGAAATACTCCCCAGTGAGTGAGTGAGTGAGTGAGTGAGAGCAAAGCGTAGAGGGACTAGATGGCTCACAGAGGTGTATAGATTCCCTCAAGGTAGTCAGGTCCATGGAGTATCTGAACAAGTATAGCTGCTGAATTCAACATGTGTGGTTGCACAAAATAACCCTTAAATGAAAGTGACTGAATTTTCTCTCACTGAGATAACAAGACATTCTGCTGTGCCATCGGGCTGAGCCACTCACTTTTCTTAACAAGTGTTTCTGTCATTAGCTTTTAAAGTCACCTGAATGAAGTCAAAAGAAGCCTATGGCTAAGCAGCTGTTGAAGAACATTGCACATGGAAGGCCTAGGATGTCTGTGAAATAAACAGGACTTTTTATAATGCTTCCTTTTGCAAGGATTGGAAGGACAACTTAAACATAGNCAACCAGAATAAAAAAGAAAATTTTAAAAGCTGTCTTACTCATTTTGAGGTGTCATACAGTTCTACAGTTCATATTGATGTAAGGCTGTAAAAATGGCACAACAGAATAACCTGAATTATTTTTTAATGACATTACATCGTTGTAAAAACAGTGCCAGATTTGGTTCTCTCTTGACATGGCGACAGTCACGAAATCTCAGTGAAGTTATTCCCTCTGTACACTGGTGACAGGTGTCCAGACCACAATGGACAACCTATACTGCAAATATTTCTGCGCATTTTTTGTCATTTAGCTGTTTATGTCCTTGTATTTTCCGTGTGTGTGATGACTTAGATGTGGCCTTTGCAGGAGGGCAGGCAGTGAGCTGCAGTTTCCCAGTGATCTCAGACCTGCCATCTGAAATAGAACATTGCAAAATTATTCAAGTAGACGATTGCTGGGATTCTAACAGAACATTTATGAGAGACATTTTATGTGCTCTGAAATACTTACTTCTGCGCCTGTCAAGAGCCATCAAGATGAAAAACAAGGACTGAGTTGCAGATGCAACGTGAGATAGTCTATCATTTGAACTAACCAGATTAATAAAATGAATGAAACCAGAAAAAGATTAACAAAACAGGTCTACCTATTCCATCACGTTTTTAGGAAAGCGTAAATCAGAGACAGTCAAAATTTTTCAGATTTTAAATTTTTGCTAAGTACTCTAAATAACACAGTTGTCAATTTGAATAGAATCATGGGAACTGCACTATAGATAAAAGGGTAATTTATTTCATCCTTAAAATGGAAACTTTAAATGCAAATTACCCTAAATGCTCAGAAACCCTGCTGCCTTTACAGAAATCATGGCATTCTTCCTGTTGATTTGGCCATAGAGCTTAATGTCTCAATCCAAGAAAGCAACTTAATGCATGCCTTTGAAGGACAGAAGCAGTTTTGCTAGCTAAGAATGGGATCTAAGAGTGCTGACAGGTATGGGATTTAAGAGTACAGAAGAACCTGCCAAAATATTTTAAGTCACTGGCCCCAGGTCTCAGATCCTCTTCCCTGCGGGAGACTCCTCAGGACTGAATTCTTTAACAAATGTGAAGCCAAATTTCAGTCAAGTTATTGTGAAATTCTTGCACTTAGTTGAGGAAAGAACTAAGAAAAAGTAATTGACTACTCTTACAAAATAAGCAGAATAAATCTTCCTTGTTTGCACAGCTCAGCTTCCTCTTTACAAAGCTCACCATGTTAGTTAAATTGCCTTCAGCACTTTGAAAGCTGTTAGAGGATAGTGTACAGATACAGCTGCAACAAATTCAGTTTTCCTATCATGCATTTCTGCTATAAGCTCTCAGAGAATCATAGGAAAGCTTCTAAAACCTGCATTTTTACCTGACGAAAGATATTTATGTGATCAAAGCTCATCTGCACACCCACAAAAGAGGATAGAGAGACAACAGCAGGTGGGGGAGCTCAAAATACACCCTTCCCAATTACTGCCACACCATCACAAGAGCCATCAGCCCATAAAATACTCATCTCTACAAGAACAGAGAAGTGCAGGAGTATAAAAGCAAGGAGAGAACCCAAATTAAAGACTCAAAGAAACGACTGCTTTGTTTAGGCTTCTCTCAGACCTGCCCTGGTAGAGCCTCAGCACCAGTCTGGATATTAAGGCCATCAACATGAGTTATGACTACAGCATCATTTGATGGTTTTACCCTAGTTGAGGTGGAGGAATGTGCCTAAGGGTATGGGACATATTGTGGGATGCAAGGGAAGTGCATTCCAAGATTTATTCTGGGATGTTTAGGAGACAAGCCAAAGGTGGAGAAAGAAAGCGATCTAGACAATTTGGGAAGGAACACGTGCGAGGGTAAGGAGAGAAAAAGAGGCCAGTCAAGTGCAGCTTTCTCCTTGGTATGCTTCTCTGGCCAGAGCTGCACATGACCAGCTCAGCCTGTCCTTTCTTCTTTCAAAGCTCTTTCAGTGAGTGGCCCCCTACCGAGTGGCTCTGGGTGCCAGCAATTGCAGTCAGGAATTCCTTGTGCCTATGTGGAGACACTTGAGTGAGTGAAACCCAGGAGCAGCTTTGGGCGTGTATCTATGTGAGTGTGTCTGTGTGAGAGTGCAGGGTCTGCACCAGCAGCTGCACTGAGGCTGCAGCCTCGGGGGCTCGTACATCCAGGTCACAACACCTGAGGACACTGGGATCCAGTGGCAGCTGCTGGGCAGGCCGAGTGAGCTGGGATGCTGAAGGGTTCCAAGTTGTATGCGTGCGTATATGTGTGTATATGTGTATATATATATATATATATACATACACGTATGTATTTTCACTAGGGTTTTTCCATCCCACACAGCAGAGACGGAAGTCAGATGAGATCCATGCGAGTGTTCTGTGTGTCTGACCTGTGTGGCCAGCCATGATTACATGTGTTCATGTGTGTGTGCTCTGTGCGTGTGCACCCTGAGAATGTAAGTTCAGTCTCACTACTGGCTGGACCTGGGGCATGAAGCTTACCCATTTCAGGGCTATGAGATCCAGCAAAGTATAAATTCATTGCACAATCTGTTAAATAGTTTTTAGTGACTATCTTAATTCATTGCCCCAATTCTTTAAACACTTTAAGTTAGTCTTTTCTGGCACTTGTTTAATTATTGTCTAGATAAATTCTGCTTCAAAAACAGTTCAAAGTATTTCTAGAGTGTACAGCCAACTATATTTTTCTGCTTTGGAAGACTTTTGAATTTGAGGATATTTATGTGTTTAAGTATTTTCATCTTCTGTGTTGAACTATCCAGGAGCTCTGAGTGTGATGAGTGCCAGAAGAAAGTGTTCTAAAGTGTTATTGTTCTTTTTTTTAAATAGCACAGGGACAATTACATATCATGCTTATCAGAAGTAAAAAAGGAAGTTGGGGGTTTTTACCTGTAGTGCTTTTTTTTATAAATATTGGGGAACTTTTTAGAAAATGTTAACGTTATTGTTTTTCACTCTTCTCTCTAATTTGCATGGGGCATTATGTTCTTTTCCAGACAAGTCTAAGAATTTCTAGTTGACATCGACAGGAACATCCTCACATTTCCTTAGGTAGAATTTAACTAGAAATATGCATTCGTTATGTAATGAGTCAGCATTTCTGGATGAATGTTCCAACATAAGGAACTTTGCTGTGTATAACTCTTAGCAACTGAGAAATTACAGCCTTAATTTCATTTTAAAACTCCCATGTTTAATAAACTTTTTTTTTTTTTTTTTCACCGTGAATACATGAATTATCAAGGCTTGCCTTGGACTCTCGATAATTCAGCTGTCTTGTACCAGAAAAACATGAGATATTGTTCTGAAGGATGGTGAAAGAATCCCTGGACAAGCGAGAATTAGCAACTGCCACGGTCTTTCAGCTGCTGGGCCCATTACAGCCCCAGCAAAGGCACCAGCAGGCAGGAGAGACCAGCAGGTACAATCACAGAGCGCAGCACAGCTGCTGGGTCCAGGGAACGGTCACATATGCGAGGTGACAGCCGCCTCTGAGAAGTGAGGACGGGGTGAAGGCAAGGACAGACACAGCTTTCCTTCCCACTTCTCCTTAGCAGCAGAAAACTGGCAAAGCCAGCTCTTCCTGTTCTCTCCCCCTCCCTCCCCCGTGGTTTTGCTTATGCTGCTGAACAGGCTGGAGCCAGTTTTGTGTTCTTTAGTTCCCGTGAGGATATGATCCACTGTTCTAGGATAAAATTTGAGAAAGCATGCTTGCTGGAAGGAGGGTTTTCCCTCTTGGTAGCTATTTTATATTATTATTGCTATTTTGATAGTTAAGCAAGTCATACAGTACCTTCAAGACAGACACTCAATGAGTGGCAGCTCTGGTATTAATTACAATTAAATATTTTCACACAGGATTGCAGCAACCTTGCAGAAACTCTCACAGCCCTGTAGTATCATTCATAGTCTAGCAGAGGACACTAAGCAAAAGTTCTGTTTGACTGGGACTGACAGTCTAAACACAGTTCCATTTTTATATTTTTGTTCCAGAAGCTCACACATTTGCTAAGGAGACAACATGGTCAAGGACCTCCTGACCGTAATATTGGCAGGATTCCTTTCTTTCTCCTTTATTCAAAGCAGAAGGTCATTGTAACAAATATTCATAGGCTTTTCAGTACTGAAAGGAATCAAATATCCAATGCTGCATAGTGCTTTGGCACACTGTATCACTCTAAACTCTAATACTGCAAAGTGTAAGGTGCTATTCCAATGGTGCGACAGTTTCAATGTATCAAATTTGACACCTTTTCAATAAAATAGGCTAAATTTAGATAACCATATGCTCATGCTGACAAGCTAGCTTCTCCCTGATATGTGTTTTCATGAAAGAGTACAAGAGGGCCTCAAAGTTTAATTAGTCTAAAATTAATTCAAAATATTGTATTAATTTACAGTAGAAAGGTCAAGTTGTTCAGCAAACAGCAGGAATGAGTATTTTTTATTTAATGCACGAAGACTCAGCTGTAAAAATTCCATTGAGGTTAATAGAAGTCATGCTGCCAAATTCAAAAATCATACTATAAATATGTTTAATAAACTTGCTCTTGCATAGACAAGAGCTTGCTGCGGTCTAATAAACCTTGTACAATTAAAGCCCCTTCTCTCTTGACTGCCTGCTAAGCAGAGTTGAAGAGTAAACACATATGAACAAAGAGTAGCACTCTGCACTGGGGCAGCCTCACCCTGGGTCCTGTGCCTGTCCTGAGGCAGCACAATATCTGAAAGACATCAACTTGTTAGAGAGTGTACAAAGAAAGGCCAGGGCGACGGGGAAGGCTCTGGAGGGGAAGTTTTATGAGGAGTGGCTGAGGTCCCTTGTTTTGTTCAGCCTGAAGAAAAGGAGACTCAGGGGAGACCTCACTGCAGTCTGCAACTTCCTGTGAGGGGAAGAGGAGGGGCAGGCACTGAACCCTTCTCTGAGGTGACCAGTGACAGGACCTGAGGGAATGTCATGAAACTGAATCAGGAGAAGTTTAGATTGGATATCAGGAAAGGGTTCTTCACCCAGAGGGTGGTTGGGCACTGGAACAGGCTCCCCAGGGAAGTGGTCACAACACCAGCCTGATCAAGTTCAGGTAGCATTTGGAAAATGCTCTCAGGCACATGTTGTGGCTCTTGGGTTGTCCTGTGCAGGGCCAGGAGCTGGACTGAACAATCCTCATGGATCCCTTCCAACTCAGCTTATTTTGTGATTCTATGAAGTATTTTATCAATAGAGATGTATTTATAATTTGTGCTTCAGCAACTTAAGAAGACAGGCCAGTGTCACAGTTACATTTCCATCTTTGCATCGTTTTAAGGGATTTTAAAATTATTTGAGAAATTTAAAATGTAATGATTTTTTAAAAACCCTTTTCACTAGCAACCAACATTGGCTTTTTCTTAGTATGACTCCCAACAATATACAATGATAATCTATTCACTTATGTGTGAATAGGTCATAAAGGCTGATTTAATTCACTATATATTATTTATATAATCAATGTCACTCTAAAATTCATTTCTTTTTTGATGTCTCATTAAGCATTGTGATTCTCTTGATTGTTCATGCTCTGTGGTCCTATT
This sequence comes from Oreocharis arfaki, assembly GCA_013398015.1. Lineage (NCBI taxonomy): Eukaryota > Metazoa > Chordata > Aves > Passeriformes > Paramythiidae > Oreocharis > Oreocharis arfaki. The sequence continues at coordinate 156,649 of VZRR01004102.1, read as the reverse complement.
GGTTTAAAGTAAGCTGAAATTTGAGCTATAGTTCACATAGCTGAAGGCAGATAAAATTTTCAGTCTCCACTAACATAAAAATTACATGAATAAATGCAGGAGATATAATTTCTAGAAATGGAATAATAATTAAAGTGATCAATGAAAGCCTTATGTTTTGCCAGTTTTTTTAAACAAAATCCCCGCAATTTAAATGATACATAATTGAATGCCTTGTACACTTTTTAAAAAAATTCTATATTTGCTGACACTTGAAGAATTACAATACTTTAACAAAAGCACAGAATCTGAGTTAGAAATAATAATAATTTTAAAAGAAAACCAGAAAAATTACAGTTCCCTGGAGACACAATCCAAGCAATAACCAGAATATTAAACTGAAGAATACATCAAGAAAATTTGCACCACACAGAATTTAAAAAAAAAAAAAAATTAAAAAACCAAACCTCAAGTTGAGAAATTAATGTAAACATGTTAAAGTTTTTTATAAATGTTCTTCCACCCTTTTTATAAACAGAGGAACTTCAATAGTTTCATGAGAGAGAAATACGAAGAATATCACTTTGGGGAAATTGGTAAAAATATAGAGCAGATGCAAAAAATTGTTTCCTTGGTCCTACATATTGTGTTTCCACTTGTAGGTGAGAAAATGGTAGTAAAGACCTGAATGTGTTATCTCTATATATAAGTAAACTAAATATTGCTCAATTACACTTGCTGCTGGGCATTTAACAACGTCAGATGTGGACTCCTCTCAGAGCTGTATATATGTACATGTTTACATATGTGAATATTTTTTGTTGCACAAAAAACATTGCCAGAACAGGTTTTGTCTTCTTTTTTCAAAGGAGAAAGTAAAGAAATTCCTACGGCCCTTGTCTTTCTTCAGAACCCCTGAATCTCATGCACCTGAATATCACATGCAGTGCAAATGTGGAAACCCCTTTATTTAAGTTGTTTTGGCCTTTCAGTAACTCCATTCATAACATGTTCCTCACAAGTCACCCTTTAATGTGCAGCTTTAAGTCTGATTGCTCCATTAAAGTCCTGATATCCATGTCAAGTACCACCTGTTTCCTGATGGGCAGATTTTCTGATGGCAAAATGGTTTTCATAACAGAGCAGTGGTGCATTTTCAAAGAAAACGCTGAATATATTAAACTCACTAAAGTTAGGGGTGGAACTAGGGACATCAGTATTCATGATGGCTTTGGACATCGTAATGCAGCATTTAGATTATTCAAACTAAAACTGGGAAATAGCTGGAAATAATTTCTAGAAACATTTTGCTTACATAAGGGATGATGAAAGGAATCTTGTATATCTGCTCATGAAAATGTTCTGAATATGCTTTAATCCCTAAACTGTTAACAAGTAGGGAAAAGTAAGGCCATAGCACACCTACTTTTCTCTAATACCCACAAATCCTTACTTTTTTCCCCCAGTTTTGCTGTTATACATATCCTTAAAATTATCTCTTCTAAATATGTAGTTCAAATATGTTTTAAAATCTCTGCTCAATGTAATTTAAAAAAAAAAATTGACAAATAAAGTGTGAGCACTGAGAGCTGGTTGCAGAGAAATTTCCCAGCAATTTCTGGTGTCTGTGTGAAAGTCTTTGCTTTCACCAAGCAAAGTGCTATCTTCAACAGTTAGAGAGTTTTGTAAACTATCTGCAGGTGCAAGATTGTTATGCACTATTGTTGTGATACTGGTTGAAGAATGTTTTGAAATGGGTGTTGTATGGTTTCACCAGTCAATCTAGAGAGGTGGATGGTCGATGACCAATGACTGTACGCCATTCAAGCAAACTAAGGGATATAAACCAGTCTGTAAATTAATAAATAATTCCATTCCATTCTCATCCTGAATC
>VZRR01004102.1:24598-153754 GCA_013398015.1 Oreocharis arfaki | reverse complement strand
TAGACATAATATGAAGCACTTCCTGGCATGATTTTTCTTCACAGAGATACTATTAGAATTTCTTTGAGAGGATGGCTATGCTTAGAATCTGGTATTAGTAGCTGATACTAACCTAGTGTTTTTTCTGTAAGCTTACAATAAAATAGAATTTCTGGGAAGAATATTCCAAAATATACAGGGATGGGTGTGCAGTACAGGGATGCTGTAATCCCTCATGTTAATCTAACGAAATAGAAGTGTTTCACCCAGCTGGGAATTGACTTGGTCCCACAGAAAACAAAGTCTTGTCATTAAATTCATGAGGAACCAGACCAGACTCTAAGTACTGAAAACATATGCCTCTGCTCTCCTCATATGACCCAATTTTTAAATTCTCATTTCTATACTTGCACCAAAAAACATCTTCTGACTGGTTTTGCTGAAGGAGCAAGGTGAAACAGTTATATTCAAGCAAAACTAAGCCAGAAAGATGCAGGCACAATGTCCTCCTGGTCCATTCTCTTGCCCTGGAAAAAGTGTATTCTTTTACAGTGTATTCTTTTTTTAAAATGCATTCTTTTTTATATGCAGAAAAAGAATTCCACCTCACATTTAACTTTTCATGTATGTCTTTTCCTATGGTTCTCTACATAGCAGCAGCTTTGTCCTATCCAATGAGGTATAACGCAAGACAAGCATTGCACCCACTTTGAACATTCTGAGTGTTTCTGACTTCTTTAGTGTAAAACAAAGCAAAATCCATCTGACCACTTCCGTGATTCATTCATCTCAGTTGATCTCTTTGTTCTTCAGTTTTCCCTTGAAAAAGCTGAAAACCCGTATATTTCTTCAAAGTCAGAGGTTTATAAAACTAAACTATTTATGGGAACAGTGAATTCTGCTTCCCCATGTGAAAATGCTACAAGTAAAAATGCTACATGTAAAAGTGAAGCTAGTTTTGGTTATGAAAAAAAGCCCTGTTTTTTTAAAATATTTTAATAGTCTCGCATCATATCTTATACCTATCTGGCAAAATGGTTCATAACCCCTATGCAAACAGTGTTTGAAATTCACATAGGTGTGGAAAGCCCAAGATCAAGTCTATATAAAAATGAAATAATGTCATTATTTTATGTAAATTTTAAAATTCCGTGAAACTAATAGTGTATTAGATTCTATTGAAATTTTCCATATGAGCTTAGTGAACATAGCATTTTTTTTGCACATATCATGACATATAATATCGTCCACCAGTGCAAAACAATGTAAACAATGAACAAAACAAACATTAACTTAGTTTTCATTTTTAATGTCTGATCCTTACAGAGATGTCAATGGTAAGACTAATTTATTTCGCTGAGGCAGGAGCAAGATCTAAGTAGCCAGTAATGTGCCCTTCAGCTTCATGTTCACTCTGTTCTGTTCAGTTAACACACTTTTCCATTGCTGTGACAATTTTAAAGCATTTATTCTGTAAATGAATAGTCAGCTTTCATGCAAACAGTCCATTAGCATTAATCATATGATTCTCACATACATTGACAAAAAAAGTGTTTGCTATATTTCTCTTGTCCATGACAAATGAGTAGTTGGTAAGAAATGAAAAAGAACAATTTAAAAGGAAGATCAGAACCACTGATCTCTTGACACATTTCATGTCTTATCTGAAATATGAAAAGTGATATTCCAAGTATGGAGGATGACGTTTCTGTTAACCAAAATATAAGTCTTTGCCTGCTTTATCACTGATCCTGTTACATAAATTAGCATTTACATTTCCTGATATTCTTCTCTTCGGATTCTGAAGAATCCCAACTTACTCGAGTACAAATGTGCAACTACATAAAAATAATTAAATTAACTGAGTGATTTGCATTGACTAATATAAACAGATACTTCCTAAATATTACCTTAGAATTTTAAGGTATTAAAATCTTACAGCTTTCAAGACGTGCACCTTCACTAGAGTTTGACTGAAAGCTGCTATGCAGCCACTGGAAAAAACCTGCATTAGGGCTTCTGCCTAACAGGAAATTATGCTGAATCTGAACCAAAGCCCAATGAATTCAGTATGAGTTTTGTTCTTTCAACTTTAATTTGCACTGTATCAAGCCCTTTGCACACAATCTCCCATTTCTTCAGCATTAAAGGAGTGCTCATGACAGTCACAGAATATTTTTCCTTTCAATATCTGTTCAAAATGAGATTTTGAAAACCATCCCAGGACTCTGCAAAATGAAAATCAGACTTGGATTTGTGTGTTAAATAATAATCTTCAGAAGCTTGTTATTTTGCAGATGGAGATTTTAGCTGCCATGTTGTCCTTCTAAAAATAACATGCAGTTTTCCAGTGAGCATGCAGTCAACTAGCAATATCAGTGTGCGTTTTTATCACAAAGAATCATTTGAGAAATCCATCTTCAGTGGTTTCTATAATCAAATCAGGAAAACTCTTAGATTTATACATAAGGAAAAATATTTTTAAAATCTTTAAAAACATGACACATCTCAAAGTCCTTTAATGTTTTACAGTGGAAGAAAAAAGACAACAGATGAATATGATAATGGGTAGACTATCTAAGAATTAATCGACCTTTTTTAAAGTGACAATGCTGGCAAACAACAAGAATGGAATGTTAAGGTATTTATTGTAAGCCAAGAGGAAAAGATTTATATGCGTCATCTCCAAGCCAATATATAATAAAATCCATTTTCAGGCTTGACATAAAATACAATCAAAAGGCCGTTTGTGACTCTGAGCCCATGTCTCCTTCTTATGTTATAAAGTACCCTCAAATTTTCCAGCACCATTTTGGCCCTTTTCTTTAAAGGGCAGATACTATTTAGTTAGAAATGCACTTGTATGTTTTTTAGTCCTGATCCAACTCCTACTGTTGCCAGAGAAATATTTCCTGTTGAATTCAGAAGGAATTTAAAAAATGTTTTAAAAAAATTAAGTCAAACTTAATAATCTATTCTTTATTAAGATAATTGCTGTTAACAGTGATTCATTTGAGACTGCCCCAGTGGCTTACCAGTAAGTTGATGGGACACGAACAATATATTTCTTAAACCAGCTGTAAGGCAGAAAAGCTGAGGTTACTACTTGGATTCCCTGATGAAAAGCTGCAATTGTTTCATTTATAGGTAAATGTATTCTGGCTATTCCTAGAGTGACCTTGGCAGCTGTGTTGCCCTTAGTGTCAGCAGAAAGAAGGCTGTTGGTGTCAGTGGGCTTTGGATCAGGCTTTAAAGACAGAGGAAGCTTGCTTAAGGAGGAAAACAGACATAAAAAATAGTCCTGATTTCCCAGGTTTTTCACTTAGAGTTTAGAATACCACATTTTAAACCCTGAAGAATAATTGTTGTAAGTCAATTATTTTGACCCTGTAAGTTTTTTTACAGTTGTATACAAGAATAAAGAAGAGTAAATCTCTCTGGCTTACAAAAAAAAAAAAAAAAAGGCAAGTACTTTATTTATCAATAGATACTTCAGCTGCTTTTTACACCATTGCAATGACTAAACAAATAGCAAAAAATAAACAAAGGAGAGTATAAAATCATTTCGCTCCAGCTGGTATCCCAAGACAACCTTTTGACTAAGTACAGAGTTAGATGTTTCAAGTATGGCACTTATATAAATAAGAGCAGAGAGAAGATGATATATTCACAGTTAAATGCAATGAACTCTCTTCCTTTGGTATGTGTGTCGTCATAGGTGATTGTAGGTAAATGCATAACTTGGCTGGCATGAACCAACTCCATCTTATTCATGCAGCTATTAGGGAATCAACCAAAACATACTGATATATTCTGCAGATCACAACTAATGCAAGATGATTAAGGTCTCTGGTGTGTGTGTGTGTGTGTGTGTGGACAGGCAAACAAAAAATGGCAAAATTATATTCAGTATTTATTTTTAGCATGACTAATTGATGCACAAACCATGATAGAAAATAGCTAGTAATACACACCAGGACTAAAGTCTGTGATTTAGACAAACAAAATAAGACATCTGTGAGATACGTGGATGGAGATATCCTGATTGAGCTGTGGTTAGGCTCCTTACAGTGTGCTTACCCTCCTTTTAAAACATGCTTATGCCTGCACATTGCAACAGTGATACCCACCCCACCCCACCCCATATAGAGTATCCTTGCAGAGTTTTTGATATGAACATTCTACGCATTTACAACAATTAGTCAGACAGTTCAAACTGTAAACATCCTAATGACAACCAAAAAGCTGCTTCACTGATAGTTAAAACCCAATCATTAGAAAGAAAAGTAGGAATAATAGTAGCTGTGCTGTAAGGCTAGGTCAAGCATGGTTTTATAGCTGTTTTTTCAGTCTTTCATATAGCGCTGCATTTTGCAGCTAGTTCAGTAAGTGCAGATCCAATACCTTAATGGCTTTCTTGGTGGTTTGATAAAATGCTTGCCTAAGCAATGTACCTTTCTCTAATGGTGTCTGGGTCTGTTCCACCTGGCACAGTGTTTCAGTTCTGTCACAGCCTCACACATAAGCTGAGTCACTTGACTGAGTCCTGCCGAAGTTAGGCATGCTCATTCTTGGCAGGTCCTTATTTCTGATTTCGTATATGGATTTCCTTTTTGCCTGTACTCCTCTCACTGCCATTTTGATCTTTCTCCAGCCCAAGTGGTTCAGTTCTGCCAAATTAAGCACCACACAAATCCCACTGACAGCAAACATGAATACCAAGAATACAGTCTTCTCAGTGGGTCTAGAGACATAGCACTCTACTTCTTTAATGCAAGGGTATCTGTCACATTCGTACATGGAAGGGACATTGAATCCGTACAGAAAATACTGTCCCACTAAGAATCCAATCTCTAGGGCATTTCGAAAGACCACTTGGATGATATAAAATCGAGAAATGCCTTCTTGCCTCCTCATCTTTGATTTTGTAGTTCTGATAGCAGGATTGGGGATTTCCTTCACTTCTAGGCAGTCTGGTTCTGCCTCTTTGGTGGAGTTCTCAGTGTTTTGCAGCACCCCATTGACAATCGTGTTCTTGATTTTCTTACTGTCCTCACGCTTCATTGAATCCTGGTCCCTTTCCAAGGTAAGGAAGACAGTGGAGTACCTCCGTTCCCTTTGTTTAGCAGACTGGTGAACGGAGTATGTTATGAAGCACAGGCTGGGAGTGCACACCATGATGATCTGGAACACCCAGTACCTTATGTGAGAAATAGGGAAAGCCTGGTCATAACAAGCCTGGTTGCAGCCTGGCTGCAGCGTGTTACAGACAAACATCGTTTGCTCGTCATCGTACACCGTCTCCCCTACAATGGCCACAATGAGAATTCTGAAGATCACCACCACGGTCAGCAGGATCCTGCAACAGAGAAGCCCGTCAGTGCGCGCCGCCGCCGCGCGGCCGGGAGCTGTCCAGTGCTGGCCGGGCCCCCGCGCCGCGGCACCGCGGACCGGCACCGGCCCCGACACAGGCACCGGCCCCGGTCCCGGCCCCGGCACCACGAACCGGCCCCGGCACCTCGAACCGGCCCCGCTCCCGCGCGGGGGGAGCTCAGGCTGCGCGGCATCGCCTCGGGGCCGCCATGTGCCACAGACCGCGGGCGGCGGTCAGCGCTGGCCCCCGCCCGGCCCCTTCGGCGGAAAGGTGCTCACAGGGCCCTGGGCCGCCCGAGAGCACGGCCGGGAGCGGCGCGGGGCTGCGCTGGCAGCGGGACCCCGATGGCAGTGGGGTCTCCCCGACGACCGTCCGGTGCCCCGTGGCTCCTCGGGCACAAGGACGGCGGCGCTTGCGGTGTCCCCGCGCCTCGGCGCCCCGTGCCGCATACCAGCGTCCCCAGCACACACACACACCCAACACACACGCGAGCTCCAGGCAGAGCCCGAAAGAGCACGGCCGAAGGGCACCGCGCATCCGGGACCCACCGTGCGCCTCCGGCCCCCCGGCCGGCCCCCTCGGACAGGAGGGGATCCCCCCCGTGCTCCCCATAGCTCTCCCGCGACCCTTACCTCCCTATCATAGTAGAATGCTGCTGCACGGCAGCTTCCAGTAGCCTCTCTAGAATAGTCCATTCCCCCATCGCTGTTCATCCGGAGACAAAGACTTTGGCAAGCGTAAGGGATCTCTTCACTTCTGCCTTTTTTCACCCCTCCTATTTTTTTTTTTTTTTTTCAGTGGGAGGGAAAACAAACAGAAGAGCAGCCCGTCTCCACCACCCGCAGTCCGGCGGCGGGAGGGCGGCTGGAGGTGGCAGCCCTACCGGGGGCTCCCGGCTCGGCTCTGTGGGGCTCGGCGGTCGCCACCGGCCCGGCCCGCTCGGCTCGTGGAGCGGCGCGGCGCGGCGGGCGGACCGGCGGCGTGGAGGGAGGAAGGTTGGCTTTACTGTCTTGCTGCCTCTAATCTGCCTTTAAGTAGTCTCCGCTTGCGTCACTGACAGGTTGGTGGAGAGCAGCCAAAAGCAGCGCTCGGATTTTCTCGTTTTTATTATTCCGGGGAATACAAACAAATAAATGCAATAAAAATACATGAAGTAAATAAACGGATGAGGAGGAGGGAGGACGGAGGAAGAGCTGCCCTGGCAGGCACGAGGCTCATTGTGCAACCGAGTGCCTCCTTGCCGGAGCGCCCCGGCCGGGGACCCGCTGCCCCTCCGCCCCCGCCCGCCGGCACACCCCGCGCTCCGCCCGGGAGCCCAGCCCCTCCAGCACCGGGCGCTGCCCTCGGCCGCCCGTTCGAAACGCTGCTCCGGGGCGGGAGTGTGACACCGTGGCCCCCCCAGACACGGGCGCCTGGCCGGGGGTCCCCGGGGGTTTGCTGGGCTTTGCCTCTCTCCTGGAGATCAAAACAGCGATGTCATACAGGAGTGACCTTACTTGTTAAAACTGCTAAGCCTTGGAAGATATTTGACTTAAAATTGCATCTTTATTCTCCCCTGATTACAGTTATAAGAATTACTGCAAAGAAATGAAGCTCATATATAGCCATTTCAGAGAATTATGAGACTAAGATTGTATTTATGATAGAAAAGACACCAAATCTTCACACAAAGTAGCTCTAAACAGTAAAAGAAAAAAGTATCTTGAATAAATCCCTGCATTATAATCACTCAGCATATTTTATTCTCATAAACAAGTATGTTTAAAATAGTTTTTTTTTAATTTTACAGATATCCTTTCAGACTCTACCTGAGACACCACCAAACATTTCCACACAAAACACTGGTACCACTTGGAATTTACTTCTCCAGTGAAACAGTGTAAAATTTATTCTTGTATTCTGTATATTTACAAAATAACCAGGTAAACCTTCACATCACGTCAACTAATCTCATTAAAGAACAACATAAGAAAAATTCCTGTCAGTCTTATCATAATATTCCTACCATCAAACTCAGTAAAATCAAATCAGAACTGCATAGGCCATAGTAAACAGTGTAGTCCTTTTTTTTTTTCGTTGCAGCTCTCTCATGAACAAATTCCATTTCATATTAAAGATGTTATGTGTTTTCTGAATAAATGAGGCCATGCTTCATCTGTGCAAGAAGGCATCTGTATGCCTTAGACACCGCAAGGTTTGTTGTCTTTTCATTTGGACTATGCAGATGGCCTCCGGTTCACGTGATACTGGGTCAGTTGACTGATTGAATCACGGAAGTATCAAACAAGAGAGGATCAGTGAATACCTCTGCACAGAAATTGGTAGATTTTTATTCTCTCTCAGTCAAGAGAGTGGCTTTTTGTATATAGTTTCTAAAAATTGCTGCTGCAGCAACACCAAAGCTAAAAAGAAGAAGTTGGAGTTCAGCTAGTTTTAAGAGGACTGTGGAATCTATCCAGCTACCCTGACAACTGAGTGTCTCATATAGACTGAAACTATCTGTTTGGAGATGGATCTGAAAAAGAGAGAAGTCAAAGCAGTAAGGGAAGCAGTAATGCATGTGCAGAAGGAGAGAGGGCAGTGAATATGCTAAGAAGCTAATGATGATAATCCTATTTAGCACACCAAACAGAGGGAAAATCCATGATTGAAGTTACTGAAGAGAGAAGATTTTGGTTCATAGACAAACAACAGAATTTCTGCAAAGGAAAGCTGTTCCCTGGTACTGGGATAGAAAACCCATTTTTCTGAGCTTTTAGGACCCTTAAATGAAAAGGAATTACATTCTGATCATATCAAACATTGGTCTATAAATTAACAGCTTGTCAGTGTTTGATGTGTTCCTGACAGCCCAGTCATGAAGATAAGGAGGTCAAATATCGTAAATGAATGCTGCAAACATATAAACATTGTTATTAAATTGGTTTTGGTTTAATTATGGTTTAAAGTTAAAGTCTTTCAGACCTTTTTTTACACAAATTGCATCTTATTCTGGAATACCTGACCGCTCTCTTTTTGGCATATGCCACCCTGCAACCATATTCAGATGCAGGATACTTGGCCTTCCTCTTGAGAAAGTTTACAGAACTTCAGACCCTGGTGAGTTTGGGGAAAAAAAAAAATTGGTGAGAGTCTCTTTCACAAGGCCAACATTCATTTTAAGTGGCTAGAAAATTCAAAGGAAGTTGCTATATCTAAAATTTACATGTATGATTTATGAAGCTATGAATTTCTGACCTTAATCTGAGGTCTGACTTGCTGTCAAAATTGAAGTAATAAGAATCAACATGATGTTCTTTGAATGTTTAACACAACAGTGAAAGACGTATGAAGAACACAATTAACTGCACTTCCATTATCCATTACATGAATAACAGCAACCTGTGGCCTTATCTGACAAATTGTCTGAATCACAAAGACTATGTATAGTCATGACTATAAGTTGTAGATGTAAGAAGATTTTCAGCTTCTAAAGGTTCATCTCAGTTTTTACACCATTCCCCCGAATGCTTCAGCCTGTGGTAAAGCCAGGATTTGCAGAGCAGCAGGCTGCCAAAGATGCTGTGGATGTATATTGGTCAGTGTATGTATTCAGCTTAGAAAACCATGCCTTTCATTCACAAGCATTCAGGATTATCAAAGCTTTATATCTCCTGGCTTACAAAGACCCGTTTCCTAATGAAGCATCAATAACAGCTTGCAACAGGGCCAAGCCTGTCTTGTTCAACATTTTTGTCAGTTGCATAGAAGCGAAACAAAATCAGCTTGCTGTTCCACATGTAGGGTTTTGGGTGGTGGGGTGTATTTTTGTTCCTCTTGCTTTGCATTCAAAGAGAATGAGTATTCCTGTTCAGTTCAAATTCAGTATAAACTCCGTCATTCCTAACAGGATCTCAAACACGCTTTACAAAAAGGAAATTCAGTATGCATGTGTTCAAAGATCCCTGTGCTGCAATATTATTTTCTGATGAAATAATATAGACTAAGTTGATCTTGGATTAGGACTGAAGAATGAGACCGTATGTGTCCTCAGTTTGAAGCCAAACTGAGGTTAATCTGTCTGTAAGAAGCTGTAGGCCAGATTCTCTCTAAGAAATCCAACCCTTTTGCCCTGATCTGGTTTTGTAAAGGGTCTGGAGAGTAATCAAATTTTGCAGGATGCACATTCCTCAAGGATGGAGCAGAACAGACTGAGAGCAGAACTGACACATTTGGCTTGTCTGTCAGGCCCCCTGCAACCTAGACGTGGATGACATGACTGGGGCAGGATGGGGTAGCCACATGGCCAGTGCTGTCTTACAGTGTGCTAAGCAGCGTTATTCCCCTCCTTCATTGCTTTCTCTGCTGAGGTTTGCTATTGTAAAAACACAATACAGGTCTGAAAAGAGCCTTCTACACCTACTGCCTCCTTTTAAAGTTATACATTCATCCTAAATTTATTTTATCTTATTTTATGTATTTTATCTTAGTATTTTTTCAAATTTTTTTCAAATATTTCTTTTTCAAAATATTTTTCAAATATTTTATCTTAAAATAAATCAAAGTAATTATTAGTACTATCCCAACAATCTTCTTCAATGCAAAATGCTGTTTGCAGTGGATCCATCATTACAGTGAATGAATATATGTCATGTTTATATTCTAAAATCACATGGCAAATGACGGTATTTCATTGTTATATTGTAAACTACTGTTTCCAGCAACTATAGCAAACTGGAAGGAAAGAAAGAGCTTTAAATTAAATAAACATAGACTATTAATAAAGAAAATAATGGGGTTTTCTGTCAAAAATTTTTGTGAAAAAATCATGTTGCCGTATATGTGTATAATAAATAATGTGACTGCATTTCCTGAGTAGTGTCACGAAAGAGAGATTTTTCAGCACTGCCTTCATAAAGCATTAGAACATTCTTTGGAAGACTGATATAATAAATGCTTCGTTTCTGATAGTATTTGGTGTAGTCCATGAAATCTAAGTCATTAGCTACTAAACTGAAAATGCCTTTTTAAGACCTCTCATAGCCATCTGCTATGCTCTGCTTTCATTTGGTGCCATGTGTGTATTAATGAAATGATTGCATCAGATTAAATCTTTTATTCATAAAATCATCTAGGTCATCCTCTTCTACCTACACTTTCTCATTAAAATGAGCATTTGTGTGTATGTTCCCTCCCCACTGCATGAGTAAAATTCTAGCTGCAGTTAGCTAGTATGTAGATCCCGATAAGAAATCCCTCTCCATGTCTTTTCCTCAAATGAAATTCCCTCAAAAGACAACTCCAGAATATCCCAGCAGAGAAAGTGTATTTTTTCTGCCGTTTTAAAAGTAATGACTTCCCAAAAGGTACAAGATTTGGGTGTACTAATGACCTCAGTCCTTCACAAGAGAAAGCAACATTTCAAGAATACTCATTTTGGTGCCAAGAAAGGGGTAGCACGCTCTTCCCACCCAGTCAACAGTGTTTGTGTCAAAGCTGTCAATTGTGGAGCAGGTACCTATGGGGTGCTTGCTATGAGCGTGGAACAGAGACTGCATTTATATGCTTCATGCTTGACAGTATCAATGTCAAGTGCACAGAATTCAGGGCTTCCTGTACTGCACAGACAGACAAAACACTCAGTTAAACTAACAATCAAATTATGACTCTATCATGCATCAGAGGTCCATATCTACAAATGAAGATTGCTATAAATGGAAAGCTATTCAGGAAAACAATGTATGTAATCAGTGAAGAAGGAATAAATCTATGAATAGTCATGAACTTTGAAAGTGAGGGTTCATAACTCATGTTGAAGTTCCATAATTATTCTTGCAAGTAGGTGGGGGTTACCATAAGAAATATTCACAATAGGGGAAAGTACTAAATAGATATACCGCAGTCTTTTGAACTAAGGGAATTTAAAATATCCAATTGTAACTGCTTTAACTAGAAAACAAATTTTAAGTATCATACTTTCCTAGTTGCAGAATATTTTATTTCCTGGCAGAAAAAAATCACCCAAGTTTTATGGGACTCTTTTGAGCTGTCCGCAGGGACCTTTCTATGCACAAATTAACAGATCGAATCAATTTCCTAGGAAATAATTTGGACCTATATACTGAATTAAAATTGCATTTACTTCTGGCATGTTTACAGCTAATGCAGCAGCACTTGCACTTCTTGCAACCTCAGATCAATTTGCAGACAGGCTGCAGCCAGGGGAAGAGAAATATCATTGAAACAAATACTTATGAATTGACAAGTTCTGCAAAGAAATACAAAGGAAGTAAAATATTCTAGTGACCAGATCATCTGCTGCCAGTCTATTGAGTTTCCCTTCTGACTCTCACCAATCTCAAAAAAGCACTTACATTGTGCTAAATTTCATGGATTATGATGGATTAAGTGTAAATTCGTGAACCAATCTTACATGGGTTTCCATTTCAGTTTTCTTTAAGTTTTCATATACAGTAATGAAAGAGCCTTTCAAAAATAACTTGGACAGAAAAGAGTATTAAGGATTCCACTCTAAACAGATTTAGTATGCATTTTAAGGATGCAAAAAACATCTACATACGAATATAATAATTAATTCAATATGGGAGTGAAAACTGTTCACCATTGAACAAATGATTTTATTCCTGGAGTCAATTCTTTCAGAGATACATATGGCAAAATACATGTAGCCCAATATAGCTGATTAGGGCATTATGCTAAAATATCAGCCAATTGTACAGCCAGTATGCCAGAACCAATGCAGAATATTTTGAGACTCAGTTTGGCAAACCCTATTTTTCTCTTTTCCCTCAAAAGGAGTTACGAATTTTCATCAGAAGAAACATAATTAAATTTAATTGTAATAGTACCTTCAAAAATTTATATCATATCATAATATTTCCATCATGTGGTAGTAAATTTTCTTTGTACTAATGGCAATTCCCACTGGTTTTATGTGAGCCAGAATTTCAAAACCTTGAAGATATTATTCGCACCAGAACATATTTAAATTTCCTCTGCCAGAATATGAATTATGAGAAAGTTAGTGGATGCTTCAGAATACCCATAACAACAAAAAAATACAATCCAGTAATAGGAAAACAGTCCTTTATAATGGAACTCCTGCCAACATTTTGATGCTTCTCCTATTCCATACAAAAAAAGAAAATAAACTATGAGAAATCATGCTTCAGTACTTCAGTATGAATGCACTACATCAAGCACTTTTTTCAGACCTGCTGCTTATCTCTGCCCGTCTACATTTGTCTTCAACCAAATGCTGAATCTGTACTCCCAGCTGCTTTCAGTTCAGTGACGTGATTTACTGCAGAGTTCTTTTCCTTTGTTTTGATTGTTACACCACCATATGTTTCCAGTATTCCTGGTGCCCCTCACTCTTGTTCTCTCCCTCCCCATCTCACCAGTCACAGAAGGGAATTCACAGTACATTAAAACTTCCCTTCAGAAGCCAGGCTGAAACAATCCCTTGAAATAACTAGGGCAGTCAAGTGATTGACTTGAAAGTAAACTATGTCAGTGAACGGGAGTGAAAAAGCAGGAGCTCAGTAAGAAATGCAGAGGGTTTTTAATCCTTCTGTCATTCAAAGATTCTGTAGTTGTAATAAAAATTAGTGAAATATATTTGATATGCATTCTATTACATATGTGTAAGGCATAAATGCTTACAACCTATGTTTATGGGTGCACAGATGTGTGTATTTATGAATGTGCATCCTGGCAGAGGAGTCCTATGTGGGGAGGCAGAAGCTACTGAGGGACAAGGTGGATCAAGTCAGGTTGCAGAGCTTATAGCCTTCCATCTGGCTTTGGATACCACTGCACAAGAGACATGGCCAGCACTCTACCCCTCCTCTGAGGCATGGATAGTAGCAAATGTTCTGTGGGGGTGGCTGGACCGATGGAAAAAGACCAATTGGCAGCACAGAGGGAAACCTTCTAGGCTACTGAATTGTGGCAAGACATCGTTGCCCAGGTAGAGAAGTTTTCTGTAAAAGTACATCATGAGATGCACATGTGCCCAAGAGTCGGGCTGCTGAAAAACACCACAACGGGCGGGTGGGTTGGGCTGCCAAGATTAAAGTGCCTCAGGTGGATCTGGACTGAAAACATAAAGGTGAATTATTTCTCATTTGGTGGCCCCATGACACCTCAGGTCATCAAGGAAGAGGTGCAACATCCAGATGGGCTCATGACTGAGGGGTGGACTTAACCACGGTAAGTATCCCACAGGTTATCCCTAACTGTGAAACGTGCACTGCGATCAATCAGGCCAAGGCGGTAAAGCCCTATTGTGTGGGGGGATAATCATCAAAATGAGCATGGGGAAGCCTGGCAGATTGATTACATCACCCTTCACCAAGCCTGCCAAGGCAAGTGCTGTGTGCTGACCATGGTAGAAGGAACTGTGGGATGGCTGGAGACCTATCCTGTGCCTCATGCTACTGCCCGAAACACCATCCTGGGCCTGGAAAAGCAAGTCGTGTGGAGGCATGGTACCCCCGAGAGAACAGAGCTGAACAGTGGAACTCA
This sequence comes from Oreocharis arfaki, assembly GCA_013398015.1. Taxonomy (NCBI): domain Eukaryota; kingdom Metazoa; phylum Chordata; class Aves; order Passeriformes; family Paramythiidae; genus Oreocharis; species Oreocharis arfaki. The sequence continues at coordinate 139,872 of VZRR01004102.1, read as the reverse complement.
TTTTCAAAATAACCTCAGAGACACCTGTGCCAGAGCGCATGGGATTGATTGAGTGTGTCATATTCTCTACCATGCACCAGCCTCTGGGAAAACTGAATGGTACATTGAACTGTTAAAAACCACACTGAAAGCAATGGGTAGTGGGACCTTCAAACACTGAGATTTACATTTCAGTGAAGGTCAACTGGTTAATTAACACTAGAGGCTCCACCATTTGTGCTGGCCCTGCTCCTTCAGAACCTGCTTACCACAGAAGGGGATAAAGTCCCCTGTAGTGTATATGAAGAGTGTGTTAGGGAAGACAGTTTGGATTAAGCAAAGGCAAACCCATCCATAGGAATTCTCTAGGAATCTTGTCCTATAATATTACTGAAATGAGTTAAAAGGGTTCTGTGGGGAAAATATATTTAAATTCCACAAGATTTAAGACTTTGTCCGAGGTAGGATTCCAGGTAAAATCTATTCAGTTTTGGCTTTCAGTGACGTTAGTACACATGGATCAAGAATACATAGTCATGGGTTTGAGAAAATAATCTGACAAATTTTGTGGAGTTCATGAAATATTTTTTTAAAAATAATTTCAATTTAATGAAAGCTTGTAAATATTCAGTAGTACCAGTCTTTCTAGTCTAGAATCTTTAATCCAGTATATAGAGCTATGCACTTTTACTGGAAATTACCAATTTATAGAGCCAGAACGCTTTCCCAGACCCATCCCAATCATGCACATCTGAAATCTTGCAGGTGGTGATTTAAACTGGCATTTTTGTGAGTTCCACAACTGTTACTAACAAACAGCATCTGCTCAGTGCTGTGCAACATGCTTTGTTTTCATAACACCATTTGTTAATCTTTCCTAAAGAAAAAGATTTCCAGGATGAGTATTTAATTAAATTTTTGTAACGTTCCCATTTCAAAATGGAGCAAAATCAAATTCAGAATATTGATTTCTTTTATCCCATAGCAAATTGAATGGTTACCCATAGATTTTGCAAAAATTTTCATGTTCTGAAATATTCAACCCATAACTATATTTTTCAGAATTTCTTAGAGATGGCGTACTTTCAACTATAACGCAGGAATCTGTGACACAACAACAGAAAAAGATAAATTCAATCATTCATAAAACATTGTAGGACAGCTGCAAATGCGTGTGATTTATTTCTGTGTTTTTAGGAAAAAGACAAATCAGCATTATGTGTAATGTTTCAAAATAGTATTGGAAGTCACAGCTTATTTTTCTAGATGGTGGTGAAACCCACATAATTTCTTGCATAGGTTAGAGTTGCTCAAGGGCTGCACTGATTTATGTACATCCTATGCAAATCTGTCCTCATTTGAATCAGGTATTTACTTGGCATTTTAGATTTAGAAATTCTGCTCTGCAGTGTTTGCAACCTCTTTCACGCTTTCCGGTAAGAATGTGAGGATTGCTTTCCTCTGATAAACTTAACCAAACTATCATTGATTTATAGGGAAAAAAAAAAAAGAAAAAGAAAATTTGTCATGGTACCTTGCTCCGTGATTTCATTAACCTACAGCTATGTCTGTTCTACAAGTGGGAAACAGCATGGAGAGATGTATCTTCCATTACTTCATCCACATCTTTACAACATTCCCAGGAGCTGGGGCCTGGGGTGGGCAGGCTGGCTCACTCTACCAGCAGCACCAAGCATCTGTTTGAGTCACCCCTGGATACCTATCCCACTTGTGCTTGCCCAGGTCTACACCTTCCTGAGGATCAAGGGAAGCTGAAGGGCTACATTACACACTTCTTGTGTGGCTAAACACCTAAACCAGAGCCTGTACCAGAGTCTTTAAAATATTTGTCCGTTGAACTTCAAAGGCTGCAACAGAGTGTGAACGTCATACATTTATATTTACATGCAAATGGGTAAATATTTTATATCGTAAACATTTTTACCAACTGTTGGTTTTTACCGGTTACTGAGATGTATTGCCAATATTACATCAGGTTTTATCTATGTTTTCTGGGTTTTTTTCAGGTTTCGGAGCATCTCTTACATCTGTATGTGTCTGTACGTCTGTACCTGCCAGAACACAAAAAAAGAAATAAAAGAATTCTATTTTCTTCAATAACCCTTTACAGAATATCTGTATTTCACACACAAATTCCACACGACAGAGTCACTCAGACTGTATTGAAGCCCATAAGGAGGTCATACCTCCTAATGGTATGGGACAGTCACTCTCCCTTTCCCCATGCTGATTTACTGCACAGAGGCGTGATGAAATATATTCCTCCTGGTGGAAACTTCTAAGAATGAATCTGTGAAGGACTTGTTGCATCCCAGAGGCTTCCCTTTGCCTAAAAAGAAGAGAGGGGTTACAGTGAACCAAAAAGCCAGAAGGACCAGAAGGCTCCTAAGCTTTAGATTCAATTAAGATTTTTACATGCTTAAAATAGATGAAAATTACACACAGAGCATTTCCAGATGGGATTTTCAAGATGTCATGGTGAGACGTAGCTCCCCGGCATTTTCTCAAAACCGACCCTCTCCTGCTCTTAAAAAATATAAATCAGCTGATTTCCAGCCCTGGTTTCACTGTATAAGTATATCCATCCTACAGTCTTAGTGGACAAAAATCAGGCAAGGGGATTTGAATATTTTCTGATAAGCACTTGAAGGCTTCATCTGTTTAAAACATATTTCAATCACTAATATATCAAAAAAGTATGGATAAATTATTGATCTGATTTTTTTCATTAGTGTTTTTTGATACATTTCATCATTTTCTCTATTTCCTTGGCATGAAGGATCAGCCTTCAGACAGAAATTGTATTACAACGGGAAAAAAATGACAGCCAATCCCACGGAACTTTAATAAACATTTGTGAAGCATATTTAGTTTAATTACACCAACTAGTTATCAAAGTCCGAAGCCTTGCTACCTGAAATGTTAGCGCAAACTGCTCCTTGGGTTTGAAGGCACAATGCACAGCAAGAATAAATGTGTGAAATCCAAATATGACTGCCACAAAAACAAACAAGGCATGAGAGAAAACATGAGCTCAAAGATAGATCAATTAATCCAAAGAACACCAACTAGACAGGTGGATGAGTCATACACACAGTGTAGGCAGAGCTCCTGTTGAATGGAAAATACAACTTAACACAGCGTATTTCACTCTGAAACGCAATGAGGCCAACAAGATAAACTAAATTGGGTGGCAAGTCTCCAACCTGCACCACGATCAGAGAAACATCCTCAAACAGGGAGCAGGGTCGGAGTTTCGCCTTTTGAAAAGTCGCTCTTCTTATGATCAGCTCTTCTCAATAATGTGATTTTCTTCAGTTTTTCAGAAGACTGGGGGGACAGGAGAAGTATAATGTAAATACATTGATTTTCACATCATGAATAAGATCCTATGCTTTCTTTGCACTGGGAGAGTTGGTCAGAGAAATGTATCAAATGTATATATCAAAAGAATTAAAGATATTCATGCACTGGAGATTTACAGCATGGGAAGAAAAAAAATCTGTTTTGGAAAATAGCCATACCCTCACCTACTTTAGACAGCCCTACTAGTATCATCAGCTTCAAAAAAAGAGCAGAGTTTAGATTTATCTGACCTGAGATTTTGGCCCTTTTTTTTTTTTTTTTTAATGGACCTAGGAATACAATGCAGCCTTTTTGTTCTGCATTTAAGTTATATCTGAAGTTCTATTCCTCAAAAAAAATACTTACTGAAGCAAAATATATTCCACTCCTGAAGAGATCTTTTAAAAGGTCAACTTACATACGAGTTCTGTAAATTTTTAATTATTACAGAATTTACTGATGTTGGATATAGCACCCTCTTTCCCCAGCCTATTTCCCTCCATTGCTTTCACCACGCAAACTGTGTTCGTGGAAAGACCAGGGAATCTGGAAGAGAATAGCAAATGAATGTGAAGAGTTCATGTCATGAACGAACAGCAGGAGTGGCTTGTGACACACAGGGCTTGTTGACAGCCCAGGAATTTCATTATATACTCTTCAGTGCCATCTGCTGTAACCAGATGCATTCAAAAACTTAAGAGATAATCAAATAGCCAGTCTCAATAGCTGCATGGCAGGGAAATTATCTAACTCTAGGCTAAGGTCTCTCCTACAAGGGTAGAATCCCATTAAGGAATCAAACTCACATCATTGCCAGAGATGAAGAACTTAGTCAGAACTATGGACACATTCTTTCAACATTTTGCCTCACTTTCTTAAGCTGCAGCAAAATACCTTTTACACAGCTTACACCTGTGAGAATTGTTGCTTTAGCACCACAGCACCTCCTCCAGCCAAGAAGGGACAGAACTGCACCTGCTGGTATGACTTGAGAGCAGCTGTCCATTTCATGTTCACCCTGTGAACCTGGGAAAGAGAAGTCAAGAAACAATATCTTCCAAGGTACAAACAGGCTTTGGGTGCCTAGACTCCATAAACCTAAACTAATAAGACAGTGGCAAAGCCTTTATCTCCTCTACCACCAGCCATTAAAGCTGCTTTGTTAGGTGAAGTAAATATAGCTCCATTAAACACTACATTGTTTTAATGTCTTTTCTGCAGTTATTGGAAAGAAAACAGTGATGACTTTTGTGTGTTTCTTAGAGCAAGTGCACAGTGTGATTGATTACATCAATTCTGTCCTTCAGGATTTAGACAGAGCTCTAGAGCTTAGACTCCTAGAGAACAACTTCCTGCAGAAAAGTCATTTTTTTTCCAACAGGAATTCCACAGTTGTTCATCACAAGTTACATGACGTATTTTCCAATAGAACATTTCGTAAAATTCATGTACTGTCATGTACATTTTGTCTGTGTGAATGATTTGCCACAGCGTCATCGGATCATAAAGGTTGAAAAAGACCTTCAAGGTCATCAAATCCAACCTTTGCACAAATACCACCACTAAACTGTTACACGAAGTGCTGCTCCATGATCTGTTTTTTGTTAGCTTTAGGACACTTAAACTTTGATAGGGACTCCATTGCTCTGGAGGCTACAGACAAACACTGAAAAATTTCCTATACAAAAACCTTTTAGTCTAAATAGTCGAGATAAAGGAAAAGAAAAGCATAGAAAACATTTTGTTTTGCTTTTTCATACTAGGAAATCCAGCCAGTAGCACCTGCAATGCATTTCCAGAATGGAGAGTACTGTAGGTTTAGCAAAGAACCACCAGCAGTTTGTTGGGTTTTGCATAGCAGTATTTATCTGTTCTGTGGTATTTGTGGCATTCTCTATACTTAGATTGGCAAATGCCATAAATTCCATGATAAATTTAAACACTGTGAGTGATAAATGTCAAGCTTTTAATAGCACCCACTGTCCCTCTGTCACCACATGACCCTATTAGGAGATTGCACACCCACTATGTCTGTGTAATTTCTTATACAAGAAATAGCCTTACTCCATTTTCAATGGCAATATAGTCACTTTGTATAAGCAATGGAACTCTTTGTATATCTCTTTCAGAAAGAAGAGCCTGCAGGATACTTGCTGTTCCTGCTGATTTCATGTGCTTTTTATTTACAAAAATAAGGCCAGAATGTAGTTTCCTATTTCTGTTAGGTGCCAGTAGGATGGATAGAATTCATGATCTTAGTTGAAATGAAATGGCAGAAAAAGTTTGATGACAACAGATGACAATATGTTTCATCAGAAGGAAAAGTCTGCAAAACTATTGCTGCAGCCATTAAAATACAGAATGTGACACCAGACGTTGCATACATTTTCTCTGGGGATTTTTTACACTTTCAGCAGGATATGATGTATTCAGGTTACATCTGAAAGTCTTATCTCTGTCACACTTTTTGGCTGTAGGTTGTAAGAGGGAAAGAGTATTTCACAGTCACTAAAAACACATAAGCTCTGATCTCAAAATTCTGGTGTTCTGAGGTTTTCCTCTGAGCACAAAACTAAATCAGGATTTAACTTCTGTCTTAGGAACAAGGCTACAAAATATTCACAGTTTTGTCTTACTAAAATATCTCTATGATGTCTCTGACCAGAAATACTTTCCTTTCCAACTTCATCAATGCTAAATCTCCAGCGAGGAGTACTCATTTGCTGTGTGGTACAGAAGTAGTCTTTGAAACTAGTTACCAAGTCAGGGATCCTCTTCCATTACAAAGTTAAAGAGAAGGCTTAGAGAAAAATCTTTGTATATGTATATGTATTTATACACATATTTATATGTATAAATACATTTCTGTGTGCCTGTGTTTGTATATATATATATATGTGTGTGTGTATGTTATTACAGCAAACAATTTGGAGAATCCAGAAACAAAGGTAAGTGAGAAAATATCACCATCAATAGCATAATAACTGATTTTCCTATGTACGGTGAAAATATCAATTCCATGCAAGTCTCTTTCAAATTCCCTTCAATTTAACTGCCAAAAAGTATGGGCAAAAGATCAAAAGCTGCTGCATTACTGCAGTTGGCCTGGTTGCCATACAGAGCTGAGCTGTACAAGAGAGCTCGAATTCAATTAAAAATTAACCTGAAATTATTTCCACACCAATATGACTAGTAAGGCCTGAGATCTTTTCTGTGAATTATTGCATCACATATTAAAGGTTCTGGTTTTTACAATACCTTGTACTACAAGTTAAAGGTATATCTGGGCATTTTGTAGTATCTGACAATGGATTGTGACATTCAGTAAGCCATACATTAAATAGCTACTACATATTCATCCCTGCAAATACATTTTGCTTTTTAAATATGGACCAAAAATCATTAATCATTTGTAAGGATAAAACCAGAGATAGTATTTTTCACATTTCTGCAGATACAAACAGGCTGTCTGCTATGAGTCCAGTGCTTTAATGATGAAGGAAACACTATGGTAATGAACCTGAATTCAAAACTGATGCTGAATTAGTAACTCAACTGGTTAATGGCATTAATTTCAATAACCAGTTACTCAAATTGTCAAACTAAAACATTAGATAATGAAGTCAGAAGCTTTGCACAAGAAAGACGTCTACTGATTAACTTGTAGTAGAAGACTGGGAAGGAGATGATTCCTTTTAATCTTTTACCCAAAGTGCAGTTACAGATACAGAATGGCCTTGATTTAACTGGTGGAAAACAACATTTCCTTGTAGGTGGTGTTTCTTGACAAGGAAGGATCACTCAGTTTAGGTGCTAAATTCAAGACATAATTCATGCTAAAGAAACAAAGTTTTTATTTTTTCTTTTGACTTGTTCAGTGGTTTGTCTGTAAAATCTGCTGAGATTTCTGCTTCTGCAAGAATTCTTCTCCCCTCTGACTTATCAAAAAATCAGAGCATTGTAAACATGCATATACACACAGACCCAAAGCAGACAATTTTCTTGTTTAAGGTTAATGATTCTTGTTCTCTTTAGGTTTGGAGTTTGGTTTGTTGTTGGATTTTTTTAATATAAAATAGCAATAGTTTTTGAAGATGTAAGTCTGTGTCTTGAAAATAATTTATATAATCAAAATTTTAAAAAAACTAATGTGAAATTTAGTGTCAGAACCCATCTATTACATAAACATGAGGATATGGCTTGTATTCCCTACATTTTGATTCTTTCCTTGATAACAGCTACTGTAAACTCACTGTGCTTCTGGACGCTGTGGAAGATGTCCCCACAACTACTGGCCCAGCAATATGTGCCTCTCAGACCCCTTCCTTCCCAGAAGGCAATCAGCTACACTTTCATGTTTCCTTTCTCAGCTGAGGCAGCCACAACCAGCTACAGAGAGCTGCAGGAGGAGGATACACGCGTGGCAGGAGTTGCTGTGCTGCTGCATTTCCACTCTCTCTAGGAGATCTGGAGTTGGAGGCCCTTTCTAGCACTCAGGAGCTCCTCGATGTCCCTTTGAGCATCACCTTGTTGCAAAAGCATGTCCAGAAGCCACAATGTAACTCCTAAGGCATTTGGGACCCTTTGGAAAGAAAGCTCACATAGTCCTCATTATCATTGACAATGATAATGTCAATGATAATGTTAATCACTCTTTCTGATGATCTAAACCTGCAGGGCTTAGGGACTCAGGACCAACTAATCTTTAAGCTCTTTCTTACTGACTTGCCACCTTCATCTTGTTTGGTACCTTCCCAGACCAATTATATCATTTACATGTTGTATAAATCTATGTCAATAAAGCTTTATGCTATGCCTGATCCACTTTTTTCTCTGTATGAATATACGTACATATTCCTGGTAAAAAATGTATCTAAAATACAATTCATCTCCTCTATAAGAGCATACTACCCAGTGTTTGGTAGACAACATATATATTGTATTCTGTTATATGTACCTTTATGATGAAACATAAAATTGCCACCAGGTATATTAATTTGTGCTAATGCCTCCTATATTGATTTCATCTAATATTATTCACACGGGACAGTTTAATCATAAATTAAATCCATTCCTTAATTATATAGCAGCATTATAACACTTTTTCAATAATTAACATTTCTGTATGCTGACTTTTTATGTTTGAGCAATTGCAGCCATCCTCAGGAGAAAAAGCAAAGGTAATCTGTAGTATATTAACTGCCTGAATTGCTTCTTTCTAAAGTGTAACGAGTGAGATTTACTAATCACTCAATTTTATAATAATTTTTCCTTTTTCTTGTGTCTTGATAGTGACAGAGACTTCTGTCACAGGTTGCTTGAGGGTAGGACAGGGTTCAGCTGTTACTGGAAGCAAGCATCAATCTCTGCCCAGGCCTCACATACAGTTATCCAACCGGCAGGGTTTTATCTATTTTTTTTTCTATTTTAGTGTTAGTATTGTAGATTAATCTGACTGTCACATATATTTAGAGTCACCTAATGTTTTCAAAGTATAAATCCCTCTCATTCTATATTAAAAAAATTATCACTCTACAGAATCCAATTATTCAAGACAAAAATTTTCCTATTTGTGCTTTGCCTCAGGCTGACTTTCTTAAAGCTTTAGTTAAAACAGCCTTTTAAGAGAAGATTAGTGCAAAGTAGACAACTCTATCAAATTTATGACTCTACCACCAATTTTCTAAGTAGCCTTTAAGCACAAACAAATGAGTTCTGAAACATCTCTTTATTTCCTATCAAGAAAAAAAAAATCCATCTTTTAAACCAGAATCACAGTATTTTCAGATCCTTAGCACATACTTCATATAGATATTAAAAGCATTGTGTTTTGATCATAATTCTCAATACTCCTCAAGTGCCAACATGCTTGTCAATCTACAAGGAAAGCTTTCTGTAAGACCTGAGGGTCAGCCAGCAGTGGTAATACCTCAATGCCCTTCAGTCAAAAGCATAAGTACTGGGCAGTGTTGTTCTGGCTGCCAGGACAAGCAATAAGATTTTGTCTCAGCTCTTACTGATGTATGTCAGTATTTCTTAATACCATTTAGCCCTTCTTACTGAATAAAGCTTCTTTATGTAGCTTAAAAATCACGTCAGACTGCCTTCCACAGAATTCCTTCCACTCCACTGTACATACAGAGCAGTAAAGAGCTGCAAAGTCAAATAACAGGACACCCTTCAGTGTGGCAGACAGCCCTTTAGCCACGTATTCAAATTGCTTTTTCAAATGTGTGTGTTGAATCTATGATTTGGCTAAACATTAATTCTCATTCTCCCGTTGAAAGGGCATCTCATCAAAAGCAGTGAAGATTAGCTGATTAGCTAATTCTGAAAATTAGGGTTCCTTTAGTCTTCAAATTAATGTCAGTGTCTTCATTGATGCAGAGGTAGAGATTGCTGATCACAACAGGGTTTGGGTATAAATATTTTTTAAACTACCTTTTTCAAGGAAATATCCAAAACAGTCTTACCTATCATAGGTAAACTGCTCTGCAGTTAGTTTCTGCATCCCACGCCATCATTTTCATTTTGCATGCAAAACGTATAACATATTGTCTTGTAAAATTTAAACAGAATGCATAGTTTGTGGCCTCTCTTATCAGTATTTTGAATCCTAGATTATGTGAATTAACATTCAAATTCCTCTCAATCAAATTAGATCTAGTTTTGCTTCCAGAAATAGTTATTATAATTCCCATATAATTGAGTTACTGGTTTTCACTAGTAATGCATTGTACGCATTGAGTGGGCATACATAATTTTCAATGGGCAAATCTGGGACTATTGCACTAAAAATTAATGCATCTGGAAAAACATTGTAAAATGAGAAAAAGGGTAAGGCATTGATACTTTTTTAGTCCTGTCCTACCTATACGCAAGCACATGACTATTTTGTACAATCCTTGCTGCTCATATCCATTTCCACAAACTGTGAATTACAAACCCCAAAATGCCTGTGGAAGGAATTTTTCCATCAGTCCTACAATCAGCGGCTTCCTTCAATTCCCTGCTCATGCCCACATGCTCAGTGGTGAATCCCTGATCAGAGCTGTGAATGTGGTGCCAACAGTTGCCTGCCATTCCTGACCCATCAGTCAGAGCCAGTCAAGGCAGGCATCCACAGGGGCTGACTTAGCACGCCCTTTGCATACTTGCTTAACATTTTAAGCTCCAATTAGTTGCAATTTATGTCCAGTATCACCCTATTAATTCACACTAATACCTGAGATAACCTTTCTGCCCAGCCAAATCTTTCAAATTAGCAAGCAAGACAAGCAAAAAAAGTGCAATAGTTGTGAACAATGATATGCAAAAGTCATTGGCAAACATCTGTGTTGGTCAGACACCTGGAAGAGTTCCCATGTTTTCAAGATACACAAAATTTCTCCGTAGTGTGAACGTCAGAAAAATTACCATCAGTGGGAACATTCTGGAGAACAGTGGAGGCTGTTGATTCTGCCATAACAGAATCACAGGTTAATAAATTTGTATTTCATTGTGAAAAGGCCTATTTGCAGCAACATTTCAGTAATAGTGTGTGCAGTACTAGAATGAGTATTTCATATTTATGCTTAAATATTCATGATGTTAAAATTTCATTTTTATGTTCGCCTAAAATATTTAAACACATGTCCAAATAGTAAAATGTTTTAAATGTCATATTTATGTTTAATTTTTTTTATATTTGACAATTCCATCAAACTTCTCTGCCCAATCCCAAAAATATCTAGAAATATTTCAATATTTCAATTGCAAGGGGTTGGTAGGAAATTACAGTGGTCCCCCAGTAAAATCTTTTCTAATGATAAGTAAATGGAGACAAACACTAAATATTTTCAAAGAGTAAAATTGGTTCTATATAATCACAGGTCACATCTAATGACTATTTTTAATGCCTTTCAAGAAAATAAGAGCTAAGAGGAATGGAAAGTTTCCCAATAAATGTGTAAACTACTTTTTTTAGTTAGCATTGGATTACAAAATTAGCATAAAGTCTTATCTTTTCAAACAGCTCTGATGACACTCAGCTAACTAACTACACACACAGCTTGATACATGAACTGATTTCTTAAACCAAATTTAGGCATGCCCCAGTCTGTACATAGTTCAAACTATGACACTGACTGGTTCCACTACTTTTATCAAAATGTCCCAGATCATTCTGTGCTTTGCTTTTTAGTTACTATTTTTTGGAAAAAAAAAAAAATCGAAGAGCCCAGTTACAAGAAGTCTTGGTGAGGAACACAAATGCCTGTGGAAAGTGTGCAGTTTATGACTGTAGTATCTGGGTCAAATAGCAGGAAAGGATAGCAAAGATTAAGGATTAAAAATTGCCTAAGACATATGAATGATGATGTGAAAATAATTGTGATTTTAACAATTGTATGTTTATACAGCAAAAGTTTGATTCTTGTGCATTAGAACAATAAACACTTCTTTATCTCTGGCTTTGAAGAGATAGGGGAAGATGAGTAAGCCGTCAGTTTTAATAAATGTTTTGGCATAAATATTTATAGCCCACAGAAAACAATTGTATGACTCTTTAGGATTGAGATAATTATTTATAAATCACATCCTAAATGTATTAACATAATTCTTTCACAGAAGCTTTGGCTTTTAATAAATGAATATTAAAACGTCTGGGTTCAAATAAATGCAGTAGAAGAATCTTTCTAAACTGACTGAGTGAGTATGAGAGGTTTCCTTTCACTTGTTCCACTTACTGGGTCTACCCTTAAGGCTTTTTCTTTAGAAGCCTTGAAATACACTGCTTCTTTTGTTTCAAGTTTCAAAATTAAAACTGAAAAGTGTAAATTCTTACTAATAGAAAACCATGACCTAACATGCCTACATAAATTAGGACATGGATGCAGTAAAGTACTCATAGGTCTGATGGGAGTTTCCAAATCCCAGGGTTTTAGTCTCATTTTTTGACCAAAAAATACTTAAATTAAAACAAAAGACAATAATTTGTAGGTTGCAAGTCCCAGATCTCGTTTATTTATAAAGCAATAAATATTAGAAGCACAAATAAATTGCACGGGTGTGTAAACAAACTGTACAATGACTGAAGAGTTCGGGAAGGTTTGCCAGAAGACTCCAAGAAGCATATTGTCGTCATCCTGAGTGGGAAGTAAATTGAAGGGGGAAGTGCTTAGAAGCACTTGCGGTGTACAATGGATGGACCAGCTTCATCATACTCCTGTTTACTGATCCACATTTGCTGGAAGGTGGACAGAGATGCTAGAATGGAGCCACCAATCCAGACAGAGTACTTGCGTTCAGGAGGGGCAATGATCTAGGACAAAGAAAAGCAAAAAAATCCTCATTTCTGAACAGTGAATCCATATCATCAATGCTCATCGTCAGCCAAACCACTAGGTATTTCCTTAAGCAAGTAAAGAAGTCTTCTATACTCTAGCTCTTACAATACATGTAACGCACTAAAAAAATCTGTAATCATATTTTCATCTTTTCTAACCCTTGTCTCTAACCAACATAATTATTCTGATTAAATGGATTTTCTGCTCATTTGTCCATCAACTGTTGATCCCATTTTTGAGTTGTTCCTATATCCCAGGAAGTGAACATTGTCTCCATCTTTATCCACATTTTATAACACAGAGCCAAATTCCTTACCTTGATCTTCATAGTGCTAGGAGCAAGAGCAGTGATTTCTTTCTGCATGCGATCAGCAATGCCAGGGTACATTGTTGTACCACCTGAGAGGACGTTGTTAGCGTAGAGGTCCTTACGGATATCAATATCACACTTCATGATACTGTTATAGGTAGTTTCATGGATACCAGCAGATTCCATACCTTGAGGAAAAAAAAGACAGTAGGCCAGTAAATTTTACAAGAGGTCTCCATGAGACGAAACTGTGGCATTTCTCCTCATCATTAGTATGAACTTCTGTGGCCTTTTTCTTGTAAAAATTCTTACTGATTAAAAAGTGTAACAGAAAAATATAAAAAAATTGAATTACAAAACTAACTTAGAAAATTAACATTATTTGTTAGAAAAGGTAAAAATCATAATGCATGTGTAAAGGCAAAAGACTCAAAATATACAGTAAGAGAACAAGTAGACATGCAAGATAAACTCATTTAGTATATGGCAATGGAAGAAGGATATCTAGAACAGAAAACATGAGTATTGCCTTATGTCAGTCTCACTAAAAGCATCAGTGAAATATAGTAAAGACAGCAATGAAGACAATAAAATAGCTAAAGTAGAAATAAAGAAGACAATGATAAATTCTTCTTCCATCACCTCAAAATTCATTCTACTCTACTCAGAATCATCAAGGCAAGACACAACCATGACATGGAGTAAGATATCAGTACTTGATGGCAATCAAAAAAAACAAGAAGCAAGTGTTTGTAGGTTGCGTTCCAATTCATTAATTTTAACAGGTGCTTCCTGAAAGGGCTGACACTGGATCCACAGTAAGACATCAGTTGATGAACAACTGCATGTACTGCTGGGGACTTAAGAGTATAAACATTTGCTGTATCCGTCAGCTGCATGCGCTACCAGCAAGGCTGGCCATCTCGACCATGGCAATGTTTAATTACAGTGCATATAAATAGACACACACCTTCACTCCGTGTCCTTCCCCTCTCTGATGCTTTACTTCTTCATGGAAATAGATACTGTTTTGAGTGTAAGCCTTACAAATACAGCACTGAAAGCTATTCCTGCCATCAGTGACACAGAATCAGAAGATGTCTTGAGTTGGAAGGGACACAGACAGATCACGGAGTCCAACTCCTTAATGATGATATTACAACTGTGTATTTTATCATTAAAAAATTGTGACCCTAAAACTTGATCTAAAACTTGCAGCAAGAGCCCAGAACTCAGCTAATTGCCAGATTGAGCTCACATCAAGCCCATCTTACAGGAGCCAAAGTCATTATTTATTCATGTCTGATTTTGTGCTAAATTTAGGTAAGCAGGAAGAAGAGTGGAGCACCTTCCAAATCTTCTGATTCATTCATTCATACCTCCTACAGAAAAGGGAATTTCCTGGGAACACTTACCAATAAAGGATGGCTGGAATAAGGTTTCAGGGCAGCGGAAACGTTCGTTACCAATTGTGATCACCTGACCATCAGGCAATTCATAGCTCTTTTCCAGAGAGGAGGAAGAGGCAGCAGTGGCCATTTCATTCTCAAAGTCCAGTGCAACATAGCACAATTTCTCTTTGATATCACGAACAATCTCACGTTCAGCTGTAGACATAGGAGAATCAAATCAAGCTTTGGATAATCACAATACTAGAGAAGATGATCAGCCAAGAGAGACATGAGGATTTTCACAGTAGAGAAAAGCTGAAGGACTGACCTGTTGTCACAAAGGAGTAGCCACGCTCCGTGAGGATCTTCATGAGGTAGTCAGTCAGATCCCTGCCAGCCAGATCCAGACGCATGATAGCATGAGGCAAGGCATAGCCTTCATAAATAGGTACATTGTGGGTGACACCATCTCCAGAATCAAGAACAATACCTGGGAGACAAATGTCAGAGAGCAGCTGGAATCACCTAGCAAATGCTTAGAGCCCTTAGACACAGGAAGAAGCACGAAACACAACAAAATAAAGGGGGTTTTGGGCAGTATAAAGTAGATTAATTCCTCTTCAGTCACAAAGATCTTTCCAGTTCTTTCTGCCTTTGCTTGCCTGGACATTCTTGTTCGGTGTGAATTTTCCCACCGAACAGTTGTTCCATACATATTTTAAGCTAATCCATAAGAGCAGTCTTCCACTGCTACTACACTGACCAATAAGAATATTTGCAATAGTGACTGTCTTGATCTGATAACGGGCGTCTTTTGATCCAGTTTAAACCCTTAAACTGGTGTAACACTTTTGTAACTGCAGTAACCCTACAGGAATGTCTCCTCACATTTGGGCCACAACAAGCAGGGGCAGAGTCAGTTCCATGGTGCCTCTCCAAATGCAGATAGTCTGTGGAAAGAACAATGTGAGCCTATTTCGTACTGGCTTTTATGCTGCTCTTATTGTTAATTGCTATAAAGTAAAAATACCTATTTTTCTGTAAATTTGAACGAGTTATGGTGTGTTTTCGTATTTGGAAAGGGAAGGAAGGAGAGTTCTTGAAAGGAAATAGAATCTAAATGGTGTTTATTTTACCTGTTGTACGACCAGAGGCATACAGGGACAGGACAGCCTGGATTGCCACATACATAGCAGGTACGTTGAAGGTCTCAAACATTATCTGGGTCATCTTTTCACGGTTAGCTTTAGGGTTCAAGGGGGCTTCTGTGAGCAAAGTAGGGTGTTCCTCAGGGGCCACACGGAGTTCATTGTAGAAGGTATGGTGCCAGATCTTTTCCATATCATCCCAGTTGGTGATGATGCCGTGTTCAATTGGATATTTCAAAGTCAGGATACCTCTTTTGCTCTGAGCTTCATCACCCACATAGGAATCTTTCTGACCCATACCAACCATAACACCCTAAGAGAAGAAAACACAGAAAAGCATTATTTGAGGAAGACAACATCACAGAGCCCAAACAACCACATCGCAGACGACTGGCATGAAGCTGAGTCAAGAGAGGTTCAGGTGGATACCAGAAAAAGATGCTTCACCCAGAGGGTGGCTGGGCACTGGAACAGGCTCCCCAGGGAAGCCTGAACCGCGGGTCACAGCACCGAGCCTGACAGAGTTCAAGAAGCGTTTGGACAATTCTCTCAGGCACATGGTGTGACTCCCAGGGCTGTCCCATGCAGGGCCAGGAATTGGACGTTGGCGATCCTTGCTGGTCCCTTCCAGGCCAGGATATTCTATGGTTCTGCAATTCTAACTACGTTATTTTCAAGAAAGGTGCAAGCAGTCACACCCCAGAAAGGCCGTTTGGGAAAATAAATTTAACATTATTAAAATATTAAGTCAACAGAATTTGAGTTGTTCTCATAAAATCTTTTTTCCCTTCCATCAGATGAATGGATTTCCCCCCATTTATAATACATTTCTTATTTTCAATTGCTTCTTTCTGGTCCAAAAATTTGACTGAAAGTAAACTGCACAATATCACGAGCAGGAAAAGGAGTTTGTAAATGGGAAGATACAGAGGAAAACTAGCATTCTAGTGAAGGAAAGTAATCCATATTACTATGCAGCCTCAGCAGTAATTTATCCAGGCTAAAAAAATACAAATTGCAAATGTTTAAATTTAAAAAAAGAAGAAAAAAAGGCATTACGAACTTTATGAACTTTTTACCAAGGAAATTGTAGAAGAAAAAGGAGGCATGGGACAGCCAAACAGGGAAGTTAAGGAAACACTGGCCAGACCTGGGAATGTATCATCAGCGCTATCCCAAGAGGTGAGCAGACGAGAGGGCAGGGTATTCGGGACAGGACAGAAGAACTGAGGGAAGGGGAAAGTGGAGGCGACGCTTAGAGAGAGGGGGATGCTCTGTGCTGTCTCGGTCCCGCCTCTGTATTTACCTGGTGCCTCGGGCGACCGACGATGGACGGGAAAACGGCCCTGGGGGCATCGTCTCCGGCAAAGCCCGCCTTGACCAGCCCTGAGCCATTGTCGCACACCAGTGCGGTGGTTTCCTCGTCGTCACACATCTTCGGAAGGGAGCACGAACCTGGAAAATAGCACGGTGGCACGCTCAGAGCCCCTCCGCGCCCTCCCGCTCGCCATCCCTGAGGGCACCACCGGCGCTGGAGGCGCGGATTGCAGCGGCAGGAGCGGGAAATTTGAGTCGTCCCGGGAGGATGCTCCACGGCTCGTGGGCAGGGCTCTAAACGGGATCCTACAGCCGCTTTCTTCTCCGCGCTTTAAAAGCCGCCTCGGCTTGCAGGACGCTCAATTAGGGCGTCATTAGCGGATCCCTCGGGCCGCAGACCGAAAAGAGAGGGAAAGCTTTTTAAATCCCAAAGATCTGTCCTGCCCAGAGCGCTTCGCGGGCGGCGAAAGTCGCGCCCCGTCGGAGCGCGGCGGCCGATGCTGCGCGGGCCGGGGCCGGGGCCGGGCGGTGTCTCCGGCACAAGCAGCGCTCAGCCGGGAGCTGCACGGCCCGAGCACCGGCTGCACCCGCACGACCGGCGTCCGCCGCCCGGCGGTGCCTCCCATCCATCCCTCCCAAGTATTCCATCCCATCCCATCCCGTCCCGTCCCGTTCTGTCCCGTCCCGTTCCCCCGATGCCTCCCTGCCCGCCCAGCGGGGCTGCGGGTGCCGCCGCGCTACTCACCAAACCAGCACCGGCGGCGGGGGAGCGGCGGAGGACACCCTGGGTGCTGGCTCGGCGGAGACGCCCCAATTTATACCCCCCGAGGGGCAGCGTGGTCCGGGGCCGCGGCGGGCCGGGGCAGCCACCTTCTCCTTATTTGGTCGGCTCCGCGCCACTGAGCGGCCGCGCAGCCATGAATGGAGCCGGGCCAGCCCCGGCGCGGCGCGGCCGCCCGGCCCATGTAAGGCAGGCGCGGGGCAGCGCGGCCCCGGCCGCCGCATGGCCAAATAGGGAGCCCAGCGCAGCCCCCGGGGGTCGGCGCCGCCGGGCAGGGGCCGGGAAGGGGCCAGGAAAGGGCCGGAAAGGTGCTGCCGCGCCCGCAGCCCGGCTCGGCCCCCGGGGTTAGAGCCCGCCGGTGCCCCGCCGGGTGCGGCGCCTCAAACTCGTGGTGCTCGGGCTTGGCGTAGGGTGCGAGGGAAGCCACACGGGTGTTTTCTCCCCTGGCTTTTCATTTTTTCACCGAAAAAAAGGGCAGTCGAGCTCATATTAAATCAACGAGTGATGAGGTTACTTCGGTGCCAACAACTGAGGCTCCTCTCCTGCATGGAGGCAGCCTCTGCTCTCTGTGTTGCCTTAGGAAGGAGCAGTGCACACTCAATTTCTTTTGAGCACGTACTGCAAAAATCACCCTTTTCTCTGCTTTTGGCTGACATCTGTAGCACAAAATGGGATGTGGTCATTTATGTCAATATGCATATACTTAAACTCCTCGTTTTTGCTCTTTTAATGCACATCAGATCAGTAAGAGATAGCAATGTGTCTGGGGCAGAGGACGAGGTAGGGGAATAGCTTAGACAAAAACCAGCTATGGTATTAATGTAATGTGACAGTTGTTTTCCTGCTCAGTTGTTGAAACATCCACATTGATAATTTGTTCCAGCGGTAGAACCTAGAAAATCCATGTGTCTTCAGGACTTTGTTTGTTAAAAATAGAAAGACTGGAGAGGCATCCCTTGAGTGGGTTTGGCCTGGTATGTGAAAGCAGAGATTGTCAACTCACGTCCCAGAGAAACTCATTATAATGTGGAGTACAGTGTCCTCCAGGAGCTCAGCTTCTAAGCTGCTCTGTGTCTGCCTGTGACACAATGCTAGGATGCAGGGGGGAGAGTTGAGGTTTGGGACAGAAGGGAATGATGGCATTCAAAGTCAAGAGGAGAACACTCAAGTGGATCAACTGCTTAAGCACAGGTCTAGTTTATGAGATGCCATACAAAGGCTGGCAGCTATCACATGGTTATGTACATCTTAAATTAGGTGGAAGGAAGGAGTGTGTGAATGCTACACAACTGGCAGTCTGGGGGCTTTGAGAAGTGTTGGTGGAAGAGCAATCTTTACACTGTGGTTTGGCTCTGACAAAATGTGTGACAACTGGAAATCGCTATTCGTTTCTAAACGGTATCCAAAGGGGGCGTCAGAGACCCTCAGACTTTAACTTCTTCTGGAATCAGAGATTGGGGAATCGGTTTCTTTGTTTCTAGCACAATTAATGAGATGGTTAGCTCCACCTCAACCCCCGTTTATCTTGGGTTTGTGCTCAATTATGAGCACAACTCTGAAAGAGATGGTAGCAGCAAACTTCTTGGACATTAATCACTCCTGCTTTTCTTTAAATGCCTCGAGGACAGAGAATCTGTCCCAGGTAAGACACCATTTGTGTACAGAGTTGTGTATGTATATTTAATACATGAGTGTGTATATATATATATATATATATGCACATATATTTTTATATGCATGTATATATCTGTGTGCATATAAATTTTTTTTATATATTGCTTTATTTTTTTCTTAGCTACCTAAGAAAGGCTGTGTAGGACTGTGAAATACAGTGACCTGAAAAGGTCAAAGCAGCAAAACGCTGTGCTTCAATGCCTCTGCTCTGGACAAACTTTGGCTCTTTGTTTGCTTTGTCTTGATGGAAAATCAACCAGAATCAATACTGGTGGGATAAGGACCCCAAGTGAGTATATATTTATCTAGATTGATCAGGCACACGTTACAGAGACTTGGAAATATTTTGGTGATAGCGATGCCTATTTATATGAGAATTCATATATATGCAAGGATTTCTAAGCAAATATACCCTGGCACAGAGCATGATTTCAAAGAAAATAAATACCATATGCTGCTTTCAATTTGAAAAAGTCAGCCTATTTTACCCCGTGGTAAGTTGCCATATATAGTTTAAATCTGCTTCTTTTTTTCCCTAGCACATCTTTTCTACAGAAACCATATAATGTGAGGGATTGAGCAGCTTCGTCAGCACCAGAGATTAGTTTACAATGTTATCTCAGCTGTTCCTTGGTTCAGAGGTGTTGCAGTATTTACATAGAAGTCCACTGCTGATAGCTGCATTGAATTCCTGCCCAATCAGACCCTCTCTGACACATTCCCTTTGGCTAGAGAGAGACAGACTCTCCTGAAACTGAGACAGAGCCAGCCCTCACTGAAAAATCTACTAGAGTTTGTATTTTCTTGTTTACTTTCTAACTAATTTTTTTGCTTTCTCCACTATCTCCTCAAATTTAACATTTCTAAACCAGCAAGACTCACAGTTAGGATCCTGATGCCCTTGGGAACTCATCAATCCACACACCAACACACTCTGCAAGGTCAAATGAAAAGGGCGCCACACAACGTACATAATTCCAAAATATCACTTCCTTCCTTGCAGCCATTTGAAAATTGCCCAGCTAAAGTTATTCCTTTGGCCAAAATAATTCTGCTTTCTTCAATAAAGTGTTATTACAGCCTCAAGTAGATCAGAGAAGCAAACAGAGAAGCAAAAACCTGCTGAGGTGTGTTATGCAATATCATCTACAGGAAAAGCGCTCTAGCTCTGACTGACCAGGGCCACTACACACTGTGTACACTTCTCATGACTTAGCTGTTGGGAGTGACCCCAGAGACAAGGGAAACACAGGCAGTACAGGGTGCTGGAGAGCAGACAGATCTGCAGAGGACGTGATCTGCGTGTCCCTAGAACAGCCTGAACACACAGGAACGTGAAGCCTCAGTGTGTATGATTATTAATAGGAGAGCAAAATTAAATACGTGTATGTCTGTATATATAGAGAGGAGTATATATATATGAGACACATGCATGTAGGCAAAACTGGATGTGTTATTCAACCAACCAGGCACTGTTGTGACTGCAGCCAAAATCATAATATGATTTTTATCTCTGCTTGGTAAAAATGTGAACAAAAAAATCACACTGCGACCTTATGATGCCTAGAAATCATTACAACTGCTATTCAGCTTTTGACTAAAAAAAATAAGAAAGCTTAAAAATATAGCCATGATTCCTTAAAATCTTTAAAGCACAGAACACTTATTACAACAGACTTCAGATTATTTCCAGTAGTTAGCAATGCATTCAGAAATTTCAAATGTTTAGCATCAGATCCTCCCTGTATTTTTTAGTTCAGCCTTTCAGATTATATTTTTTCTCTAAATGTCCCAATAAAATCAATAGATTTTTTATAATATACAAAACTATTTTATATACAGTATACCCTGACCAAGCAGATTTTAGAGCAACTTCTCGCTTAAAATCTGCTATTTCTAAATCCAATGGATGTTGACATATAAAATCTGTCCTAGCAGAGAGCCAAATGTTACCTCTCTTAAGCCTCAGGCCAATGTAATCTTTGAAAGAAATCTTACATTTTCAAGAATAAGAAGAAAATGCCATTCTGACAGGTTTTCTTTTGTCTCACAGCAGCTGTTTGGAGCTATATGGTCTTTAGAAATATAAGCAGCATTGCAGCAGAGTCTTGTTGATAGGCAGAAGTCCTGATGAGATGAGAATGCCAAACATGCAATATATGATGAAAATCACTGTCATGAAGGAGTCACTGTCACAAAGGAGCCATATGTTGTTATCAATGTCTGTGCAGTTATGAATCTCTGTGTGTATGTAGACATACAAAGAGAAGCCAGAGAAGCCAGTTCTGCAGTCACCACAAACCTGAAATTATTCCCTGTGAAACTACTGAACTGTTGAACCTTCCGCATGAGAAATCTTTATCCTAAAAGAAAATCTCCAAATTTAAGAATGACACTGTCTGGCAAACTTTTCCAGATAATTCATTGGGTGTTTCCCTTTCTTAGTTATGTCTCATCCACCTTAGTACTAGCCCATGTTTCATGCTTAATATATTCCTTGTCTTCTCAGCATTTAAACCCTTCACGTAATTGCAGGCTGTTATCATCTCTCTGCGTCTTACTCTCACTCCCTCATGTACTGCTGCACTTCTATAATTAACCTAAAACGTCTTAAGCATGCGCTGAAAGGGTAAAATCATGAGGTGTGCACTGGCAGTTAGAGATGCAGCTACAACATCTTGTTGTGAAGCTGAGAGGTTTAGGCACGGGCAGCATAAGTGGAGGTGAGTGTCAGTGAAAGGAATTTGTGCTTCTTTAAGCCTCTCACTCTCCGGAAGTATTATTTGCCACATGTCAGTTCCAAAGAAAGGATGAGATTCTCATGTCCATTCTGCCCCCTTTGCTGTGGAAGGAGAGTTCAGAGAGTGCCGGGAGGTCCTGTGTGCCTGCACAGGAGGAGTATCTTGGTTCCAGGAGGGCCGCCCGTCTCTCGCAAGCCAGCGCATGGCAGGCAGGGCAGGGCAGGACTCCAGCATTTCACAGCGTGAAGACCAGTCTACTCTGAAATAAAGCATAGCCTAGCGAAACTGCTGCAGATTAGGCTGCTCAGGCTGTCCTATGCACTGAGAGAGGGAGTAGTTCAAGAGGACAGAAGAGTGTCCACAGCACTTCAGCCGTTGCCAGCATGTATCTAGGTTGGAAGTCCTGTGCAGTGTCTCTAGACAGATACTTGCTATACTTTAGGAAGCTGATAAAGCAGTATTTCTATCAGTATGAATGAGTCTCATTTCTACTGTTGTTGTTGGGGTTTTTCAGTCAGAAAACACATCTGACCCAAACATCAGGAAAGATGGAATGTGAAGAAAAACTTGGTGTATGTTTGTTCAGTATCACATAATCATAATTTAATACTTGATGAGTCTCTGGCTGTTAGTACATATCAATATATAACAATTCCAAAGACAATGGCTAATTGCTATGTGTAATAAAGACAGTTTTATGATACCTTATAATAGGAATATTTCCAAATACCATCAGTGCTAAAGGCTAAATTCTGCCCAGTTAAATGAAATTTGTGATTATTTTTATTTAAATTATATTTCTTTCTTGTATGTGACTGCAAAAAGTTCAGATTAGCAGAATGATCACTCGGAAAGTGTAATGAAATTACATGGGACCTTAGTAGATATTTAATTAGTGTCTACATTAGGTAGATTTATACCTAGATATTTAAAGATGGCAAAGGAGAGCAGTGAGAGAGGGAGAAAGAACACAAAACACACTCAGAAATTTGCAGACAAAGGCACTTCCTCATCCAGATTTATGTCTCACTCCACCTTCAGTCTCCCCCAAGATCACCGCACTCTTGGTTTTTTTGCCATGGATTGCGCACTTGTCACATTCTGTAGAGACTGATAAGGACTTCATAGCCTATCCATGTATTGCTTTGCAAATTTAGCATTTTGAAAACTGCTACCAGACCAGTTCCATGAGCAGATGCAAATCTACTACCAGTGGTGTTGTTTCCAGCACACTGCTGTAACCTCCCAGTGTAGTCAGTTTCTCTACCTAAAGTCCTTCTGCAAGGTCTGAGTCACAACCACTGGTAGTTCATGTTCAAGCTGAGTGGTGTGGTTGACCTGAAGGATGGGATTCCATCCAGACGGACCTGGACAAGCTCAAGAAGTGTGCCCATGGGAATCTCATGAGGTTTAGCAAGACCAAGTGCAAGGTGCTGAACCTGGGTCAGGACAACCCCCAGTACCAACAGGGTCTGGGGATGAACAGGTGGAGAGCAGCCTTGCCCAGAAGGACCTGGGGGTGCTGCTGGGTGAGAGGCTGGACATGACCCAGCCATGGGCACTGGCAGCCCAGAGAGCCAAGTGTGTCCTGGGCTGCATCCAAAGCAGCGTGGGCAGCAGGGAGAGGGAAGGGATTCTGCCCCTCTGCTCTGCTCTGGTGAGACCCCACCTGCAGTGCTGCATCCAGCTCTGGGGTGCCAGCACAGGAAGGACATGGACCTGCTGCAGTGAGTCCAGAGGAGGGCCACCCAGATGATCAAAGGGCTGGAGCAGCTCTCCTGTGAGAAAAAGCTGAGAGAATTGGGTTTGCTCAGCCTGGAAAAAGGAAGGTGACCTAATGGTGGCCTTCCAGTACCTGAAAGTAGCCTACAAGAAAGAGGGAGATGGACTTTTTACAAGGGCCTGGAGTGACAAGACAAGGGGGAATGGCTTCAAACTGAAGGAGAATTGGTTTAGATTAGACATTAGGAAGAAATTCTTTTAATTTGAAGCTAAAGGAACCTGAATCCACCAGCTGCTGCACAGTAACATGTGAGTTTCCAGATTGTTTCTCAGCTGCCTTTTAGTTTTCCAGAATCAGAGACAGATGTCCCATGATTACAACAAAAGCAGCAATTAAACAGTCTATTTTAATAGCATTCTCACTAAAGAATTAACCATTAATAGAGGAAACCATCAAATACTTGGTTTTCTGTTAACCTCTCTACGTGCCTTTGCTTGCATTGTGTGTGAAAGCAGGAGGACCAACATTTCTTAATCTGCAAAAACCAAGGAGAGAAGGAAGTGATGCTTTACAGATGAGAAGCTAAGCTTCAGCAGGATGAATTCACACCGGAAATTAGCAGTTTATGTAAGAATTGAATCCTACTTCTGAAGACCAATTCTGCCATTGAATAAGAAGCATTCCATTGCTCTCAGAAATGAGTACATAAGATTTTCTGAATCTGCGGTTCGTGCAGAGAGTTTGCTTTGTCACAGTTCATAGACAATATTTCTGAAGAAATGTTGTGTTACAAGACCCATGGATTCTGGTGATGCTGTTAGGAACACAAAGATATTTAATGAGGCTCATAAAATTGTGATGGTTCCCACATACAATTTTGCAAAGCTGTGAGATGGTTTAGATAAAAACATCTCAATTATTAACAGAGGGTGTAGCTGCACCATGTTAAGTGGATCCAGGTGTTGAACTGGTTGATGCAGAGACTAGCTTGGAACTTTCTGGAAAAATTATTAATCTTGCTAAAAAAACAAAGATTCTCCAAAATACCTTTACCCCAAAAGTTTGCTACTCCATTTTTCAAAGAATGCTCTCAAGCCAGCTCATTTCACTTTCTTACCGTTTTAAAAAAAAAAATCCAGAATGCTACAGATTTACTTTTCAGAAAAACACTATCTGAATTACAAAGAAAAAATTTTGTTTGATGGAAACTGTTTTTTTCCCAAATTTTGTTTCTAAGTATTTTCAGGATTTTTGCCCCTGAGACAAAATCAGTAGAAAAATTATTTTTGTCTCACCATTTTCAAAAGATGAAAAAGTATCTCAAACATAACAGTTTATTAATCAAAGCTAAAATTCTGATAACCAAAATGAAAGTTCTCTGGAATCTTGCTGACCATTAGATTCCCTTGAAAACTGAGAAATTAGCAATTAAGCAACTAGCTATGAGATTGAAGGAGCTTCCACAAAGTTACCTTATAAAGAGAGTTTATATAAAATTAAAAAAATCCTATAACAGTAAGTTCACATTCTGTGATTGCATATCATGTTACAAATGCAAATTTTATCCAACTTCTGCCATTCATTTCTCCTTATGCCCAGTAAGAGAGAGAGAGACTGAGAGAAAGAGAAAGCATATTTCAAAAATCTACACTTATCAGTGGGGGAATTGTTATGTAATATGGGTTCTATTTTCTGAATTTTCAGTCAGCCTCTGGATCACAAATTTTATTTTCACAGGGAACCTATAATATGACTACCATTTTTGTGCAGGTATGGCTTAGGCTTTTTACCAGATTTTGTCAATAATTTCTTGCATAG
Organism: Oreocharis arfaki; assembly: GCA_013398015.1. Taxonomy (NCBI): domain Eukaryota; kingdom Metazoa; phylum Chordata; class Aves; order Passeriformes; family Paramythiidae; genus Oreocharis; species Oreocharis arfaki. The sequence goes on along the minus strand of VZRR01004102.1, from coordinate 114,298 downwards.
TGTGTTTTATAAAGAACACCCAAATATTTACAAAATCAATATCCTAAAAAGAGCTGTCTTCAGTAATGCAATCTTAATTCCAATCCAGAATTTCCATAATGCATTCAGTACCATAGCAGACTGACATTTTTCATTTTACCTGTAAAATATATGTGCAACATTATAACTATACTGATACACTTTAAAGATCTCAGAGAGCATTTATTAAGCTACTTCTATAAAGTACCTACAGGCTAAAAAAAAATACCACAATGAAAATTCAGAGTGAAATGAGAGTAGCAAAAACACATTTTAAGACCTTATAGAATGCTTGGTGATGGAAACAATTTCAGCAGACTAAAAGGGGGTTACTTCCAGGGTTTAATAATTTTCTAAATAGTATTCTAGAATGACAGTGGGAAATATTTTCTACCAGTACTTATTTTGTCACTTATTTATTCAAAGTCCTAACTACAGAAAAAAAATAAGTCAGGGTCTACCTCATTTTTGTTGTTAAAATGCCCTGTTTTATACAAGACTAAGCATTTACCAAGACTTCATTAACATGATAGAAAATGGGGCATTTCTGAGTTAATTGTAGATTCCAACGTATTGGAACACTTTACTCGAGTTACTGTCATCCTTAACATAGGAATATGTGTTACTGGTCATCAAATTAATTTGTGCTTGATAAATAGATGCTTAAAATTCAAATTTCAGTTAGCATTTTGTATAAAGCTGTCCAGCATGTACTACAGGTAGGAGTTGTGGACAGCAGCAATAGAAGTTTCCATTTAAAATACTGTTAAGGCATAGTTAAAATTTCTATTGATTGTCATTCATCCTGTAAAGAATTGACAGACAGGAACTATTCTAAGCTTGGGAACAATGGTCCATTGCAGGTAGGGGGTTGAATCATTGCAAAACCCTGGAAAACTTCTGAAAAAAAGCATCAAAAGTGAAAGGTTAAATGCATATTTAAGGAACAGGTAACCTACCTAAAATCTCAGTAATTCAAGATCAGAGAAAGTACCAGATGGCATCAGTAAAATCTCACTGGCCAAAGTTCATCATTTAAGTCAACTGGGGAAAATTTTGCTGAAAATTCAGTTTTAATCTATTACCTTGAGCATAGTAGATGCTCAGGGAAAAAAGAAAGGTCAATTCAATGGTTCATAAAGCAATTATTTTCCCATAAAATATTTTCTAAAATAATACACATAGTACAACCAAAGGCAGTCACCACAAGGAAAATCTAAATGTTTTCCTGCTTTGCAAAACAGTATCAAAACTACCAGGCCACGAGGTTGCCCTCAGAGGAATGGCTCTCATGATAAGCAGTTGTTTCCCAGTGCAAAATGTCTTGGAATGACCAAGGTATTGGATATACACTTGACATAGCTGGACATGAAGGAAATTTCGAGTACAGCATACTGCATTTCAAAATGAGATAAAATGTCCTTAAGACAAAGGAGTCAGCAAAAAGTAGCAAGAAGGAACAGCCACTTGCTGAGGGTTCCAAGTCATCTCATGTGTTGGAGGTGGAAACATCATACCTGAGCCAAATCTCTAGATTCCTGCTGCGTAAGAGGCAGCTAAGAATTACGTATGCAGCACCTCCAGCCTACCTTACGTTTAGCACACCACACATACTTTTTGAAAGTAACAATTAAAATCTATGATGCTTTCAAAAAATATGCCATTTTAAAGGTAAATCCCTTAAGCACAGAATCTCTTCTGAAATGTAAATTTTGTCAAAGCTTTTGGAAACTGAAAAGAAATACATTGTCTTCTGTAAGACTCGTCTGCACTGTTTGCTTTTTCTGTCATTCATGGTTAAGCTGATTCCCAGTGAAGACCCTCTGACAACTCAGGTGAAAATTATCTAAATGGCTGCTGTAAGAATTAAACTCTTGCACTCAGAATGCAGGTTCTGAGTACTCAAGTGCAAGAAAAGTATGAATTAACTACAGCAAATTCAGAAATATGATATGTTTGAGAGAAAATCTTTAGAAGAAAGCTTAAGGAGTTCATACAAACTGCACCAAAATTCTTCATAAACTCTCACTGAATTTGTAGGCTTTGGAATAAGCCCAATAAGAGTTGTCTACGTATATTGCACTCCTATCAAATTAAGAAGGACACAGCAACTATTTATAGTTAAAGAGAAGGAATAAATTCCCAAGGATAAAGAAATATTTATTTGGTAGAAGTATAACTAGCATATTTACTATGGCCATTAATTATGAATCATTGTGTACTCTACAAAACTGTTAATTTAGGTTGTCACCTTCAAAGGGTACTGTAGGAGTCTGAACCTCAGGAGAAACTGGACTATTCATATTGAGCTAAGCAGCTGACATATTATTTTGTCGAGTCAATTTCTATAACACCAGGAAGAAGATGAATTTCCATACAAGCATAAAATAAATTCAAGATTAAATAAATAATAGGATGAATATTGAAAATATCATGTCTAAATATATCCTGAAAATTCAGGAAGCATACAAACTAGTCCTGGAAGCATACAAACTAGGAAGCATATAAACTAAATGAGGTCTCAAAGCCGGAACATAGGAGAAAAAGATAGAATATGCACTGTAATTACAGTCTTGGGTTAGCTAACACCCTGCCTCCATCCTAAAGTTAGTAGTTTTCTGGATCTTCAGAGGTCTTCCAGTTTGATATAGTTAAGATGTTCATGCTTCCTAGTGAATTTTAAACTCCCAGAATTCCTGTGAGGCTTTTATGCATGAGGCAATGAGGTGCAGGTTAAATGAGTTACTGATAAACAGGAAATAGTTGATCCATCTGAAAAAGAAAAATTCTTCTTAGAAATTCCACTCTAGTGTTTGAAGCATCAGTCCTATAGTCGTCAAATTTTCTAATTATCTGCCATTCCTACTGGTGTTTTGGGACACCCAATTTTACAGATGACTTTAACATGATCAAATTGTTGTCAATATTAAGTACTTATTTTGCTGAGCCGAATTTTCCAAGCTGATCTGCTTGAAAGCACTAGAAAGTTCTTCTGGTTTCAGCAGTTATACCCACCTGAAGCCAAAGAGGAGTGAGATTCTGAGTTCAATTATTAATAAAAAGGAAATTAAATACTGGAGGCCTTACCTTTAGGAAAATTATCTCTGCAGTATTCAAAAGAGAAGAAAAAATAAAATCTTGAGCACAGAAACACGAGGGGTTTGAAAATCACATCTTAACACATATTCTTGGTTTACCTCCTGCTTCTGGAGCTGTTGGGAGAATGTAGTGGGATATAAAAATGTCACCACTACCAAAACAACCAATATGATATCATAGAAGATTAATTACTTAGCATGGAAAAAATCATGTGAGATAGGTGAACTCTACAAGGAAAACTAAAGGAAGAAATGATCCTGGTTGTACGTAGCACCCCAGAAATCTGAGTTAGGGAAAAGAGTGTTACAAAAAGTAAATGCTGGGTAGATATGTCTGCAAGTAATATTTCAATACAGTTAAACATGAGGTCATTGCTTTTGAATGCTCATGACTTTGAGTGGACTTTTATTTGTAATACAAATTCATTTAAATTTTCAGATGTAGCATAATTACACTTCAGGTTCCATTAGTTATTTATTTTCATGCATCATTACTCTTACAGGAAACTGAAGAATTACCAAAACAGTGCTTGTTTAGTAATGGCCTTTAGACACATTGTGGGAGATTCTAGTTGGTTTCGTTTTTGTTTTTTTTTTTTTGTCTTTCTGTCATTAAAGGACAGAAGAACACTGGTAAAAAAAGAGCAGTGGTGCTACTCATCCTAAAGTATCTGCCATCATTCAGAATAAAGCCCTTCCACAGTCAAAGGGTGATAATTTCTCACTGTGGAATTATGCACTAATTATGCAGAGCTGNAGCGGGCTCCAGCACCGTGACAGCACAGAACTGTTTAAAGAGTTCTGCCAGAATGATGTCAAAAGGGGTTTTGTCACACCGCTAGTAATGAAGGAAGTATGGACTGGTTTAGAACACAACAGGATTTCTAACCTGGTAGCAGAATTGTAAATGAGCTTGTGTAAGACAGTGACTGGCTTGTAAATGTATTTTATTGCTTACTTTAAAAGGATGGGCAAAAACCACAGAAGAAAGGGAAAAAGTGGAGAAGAGGAAGATGAATGAAGAGGAATTACTGTTTCAACTAACTCTATTCTGGAGCTGTAACAAAATCTGCCTCCTTTATCAATTATGGAAAAAACAACAACAAACTAAGAACAGTTATGAACTCAGATGCTCTTTGGAAGAAGTGCATTTGGGGCTACCAGTTCTTGTTTTAAGAATATCTAGAGCTGTGGGGTCCAAATGGAATGTAAGGGGGGTGCGCAAGAAAATCCACTGGGGTGCAGAAGGAAAATAGTCTTTGTACCATTAATAGATAAAATCAAAAAGTATTTTAATTTTGTGTTTGTTTCATCTTTATCTCATTCACTTTCTGATTTTGTCTTTTTTATATATTTTATAGTGTACAGAATGTGTTATTACGGTAACATTCATACATTTATTTATACATTAATAAATATACATAGATTGGGTGTGCCTAATCCAAAATTTTTACTGACAGAAGTGTGCAATCAAAAAAGTTTGGAGACCACCAGGCTGGAACACTTAATGCTGGAGGCCCATTCCAACAAGGAAATAAACTATAGGATGCAGCCCAAAATCTGATCAAGGATGGCTGAACAAGTAAACTTAACAACGTAAGGTTTAACAGACTGTGATCCAAAACACAACACAACAAAAAACCAAAACACAACAACACAAAACAAAATGCAACAACCCCTTAAGACATACTCAGCACAAGGAATTCTGCAACTGTTATGTCAAGCATAAAAGCAGCTTTTTAAATATGAAAGGGACTTAACAAAATGTGTAAAGGAGAAGGTAGAAAACATCATGAAGGAAAATAAAATCTATTAACGAAACCTCAAATTATAAAAAATATTATCAAAAATCTTACAGGAAAGAAAAAGAGGATGCAAATTACAATGAACTAGACAAAACCCATCAAAAATAGGAAAAAATGGAAGAAAGAGTTAAAGAGAATAAAGATGGATAGCACAATAAGAGTGAAAGGAAAGAGAAAAGAATGGAGGCTATTCTGACAGACATCCACATCTGTCTCGATTGGTGGGCTCCAAAACTCATTGCAGTACAAAAGGATTTGAGCAATTGCCTACTAATTTTTAATTTGAGAGAGATGGAGAGGGAAAGCAAATTAAAGAGCTGCTCATAGGGATCCCTCAGCATTCTAATTCCCGGTGTACTTCTCACAAATCCTCCTGGGACTCAGCACCACAGACACATCCTTGACACGTTGGTACCCTGTGGATGTGTAACTGGATGTGGAACAGACGTGACATGAAGAGCCAGCCAGCCAATGCTCCAGTACTCCCACAATGTACCTGCTAGGCTTGAAGATGCTTGTACACTGAAGGCTCATTTTACCAGCCAGTACAATCGCTGTTGGAAGTCACACAGTAACATTTATGATTGAGAAGGTAATCTAATTACAACATCAATTTTTAGAAAGTGCGTTTCTATGCAGAACAAAAAGTAACCACATACAAATACTTCAAAATCAGCTTTCAACAAAAAATCTGATTTTTCGGAAGTTTTTCTCCATTCTATTTCATTATTGTGGAGCTATAAAATAGGGAGAAAAGAGAAAATATCTGAGTCATTCTGTCTGTGGTAAATAAGTTAAACAAAAATATGCTTCCATTCCAGCCCTTAGAAGCCAACCTACAGGGAGTCCATCACATGAACCACATACTAAGTTTAGGGTTTGAGTTTGGGTGCATTTATTTCTCTTATTTTTAATATGAAAAACACGTACTGTGCCCAATCTAAATCTCGTATTTCCACCTTTTATATTAACATGAATGGTAGATGAATGTTTAATGTCTAAGTTTTATCTGTCTGCTCTGCCCTAGCAGAATTTACAGCTTCCATGTTAATACACAGGGGAAGTTAGATGTTTCAGAGAACAGAATCAGCAAAAAAACTCCCAGTGAATCACCTCAGTCAGCATTGTGTTGTCTCTGATCCTATCTTCTAAAATATTAAATTTCTCCTGTGCATCATCACCCAATTCAGCATAAGATGATGCTTGAAGGTTGAGGGTAAATGAGGACAAGGGTATTTCTGAAATACCATTCATCTTCAAAGCTTAGAAGCTCTTTTTTGCCAGTCTGTATTCACAGCCTGAAACCACTTTCTAAAGTCACAAAAATATATCAGTTATGGCCAACTTTATTTTCCAATGGCTTTTTAGTTGCAGTAGCTTATTCATAAATAGCATATGTAATCTGTTTGTGTTCCTGCTGAGGTAGAAATACGTATCACTGCCTCTCAGAATGAAGTTCAAGGCAGTTCTAGGCAGAGGCTATTACAAGAGTAATTATGAATAGCTATACACAGGATTGAATCTCTCACAAAACCCTAATGATTAGGTGCATCCTCAAAAAGAGGTAATAAGAGATATTGGGGGTCGTTTCTTCATCCTTCCCTCTCACTACTCAATAAGTACCTGCATTACATAAATTCTGTAAACTGGCCTTGGAGATGGTTCTCTAAACTGTAGGCTGGAGAGGTGGACTCGGGTTTCTTTGGGCATTTTGCTGTAACTTTCTTCACCACAGAGTTTTCTAAGGCTCCTGCAGAGCAAGATGATACATTAATCTCCACATATGAGAAGCTCTGGAATAGATTTGATTAAAGTCCAAAGCATCACACCCATAACATGTCCCTCTAGTACCCAGAGTGATAACAAAACCCATGCTGAAGAAAACATATGCAGTCATTTAACTTCTACTTAATCAGTAACTGTAAGAGAAATATTCCTGAATTCTGGTTCTTGACTTTGCAAGCATGATATACTTTCACTGAACTGTCTTTGTACAAAGGTTTCAGGGAGATTTTAAAAGGGAAGCTGAAATTCAGAAGTGACATCACATAGCACTGTAATGCCTTTCCCCCAGCAAAGCTGGTGTCTTTACTTTCACCATCACAGGAGTAACAGGTTTCCTCTACTGTGTCGGAGACAGGTATCGTTCCTGGGTGCATTCTTTTCCTCTAAGTCTTTCAACAACATCTCATCAGCCTATAACCTCATTTTTACTTACTTACATTCAAGTCTATCTCCTCAACATAACCTTGGCTGCTCTCTTCTCTTGTTTTCAGTCTTTTCTAACTAATTAGGTTTTGACACTAAGTCCAAAACCTGAGAAATGCATATATATCTACCTTTTCCAAGTAAGCTACCTTCTCCAAGTAAAAGGTATCATTACTCATTTTCAGAACAATGGCTTCCATTGTGTATTTTAGGAGACAAACCCCTGGATTGTTAATGTTTCTGTGACATGCTCAAGAGAAATTCACCCAGTTAAAAGCTGAGGAAAGGTTGTTTAGACCTGAAAAGCAGGGATTAACAGAGTAAACGATGAAATCCAACAGCCTACAGTTGGAAGCTTGTCTGATGCAGAACTGTCTCCATTGCCTAGCACAGGAGCTTGCCATTGCATGCATTCTGAGTGTACTGCCTCCCCAGACACGTGCCCTTCAGCAACGCTTCACTTAATTCATCAGGTCCTATTAAAGCCATGAGAGGGGAAAGGAATCCCTGGAGGGCGCACAAGGCTGTGCCTATGGGCTAGCCAAGAAACACCAGCACACTGAGGCAAAATAATCTCCACTCTAAGCAGTTGCAGTCTGCCATCTGAAACCACTGACATGGAAAAGAAGGGTTAATTTTGACTGCAAGTGGTTATAGAGATATATAGATAGGACTCTTGTTTGAATTTTTTTTTGAGGGAGAGAGAGAAAAGTATTTTCAGCCAAGAAAGATCTGTTTCCTCTATTTAACAGAAGTCTAATTTAAAAAATACCAAGTCACACATGCCTTCTGGGGTTTCTTACTAAGGAAGAAAGGAAAATACCAGATCCACTTTAATGAGTAGCATTCTAGAGCAGAACAACTTAGATGCAAACTTTTAACACATCTCTACAGAGATAAGTTTCAATGTCCCTTCAATGCATGATAAAATATAGCTGTAGATGAAGAATAAAATTAATGTTTGGAAGATAATATATTTGAAATATAAAACATTAATAAAATCCCAATAATCAGACTATAGCTAGTCCATAAAGCTGCAGAATCTCTCAGGCTGACAACATTGCTTATTTTCTGGCTTAAAGAGGACTAGGTTGCACACAACTAGTAGCAGGTTAATTGAGTTTACATATGTGCTGGTTCTTTTCATTATCACCTACTCCCTGTGATGAGCTTTGAGACTATGTGCTTTATTTAACAGATCCATCAAGCCTATTATCCACCAAGACTATTAACAGCTATCTCCCCAATGACTGAGATGTGTTGTGAGCTGTCAGAGTATTTTATTTCTGCCTTGCTCATTCTTTCAGCAGACTGGAACATCTCAGATATATTTATAAGAATGATAACACCACACAATCAAAAACACAACCTGCTGTTTTCTGATGGTCTTGTGAGAGGTCCAACAACTAAATAAACCTAGAAAAAGGATGCAATGAAAAAATAAATTATCGTATCTAAAATACTGAGACATTTCTCAATGTTTCATTTTTAATAATTCATAATTGAGATTTTGCGGTGAAAATACAAACTGCTTAGGATATTCTTTTAAAATTAGAACCCAAGAACTCTATGCACTCTTGTTTACCAGATGACTGCTGTTAGCTAGTTATATATTCAAGGCAATAAAGGGGTTAAACATCAAGGAGAGAGATAGGAAAGCAAAAGGTGGGGAAGTAAAGAGCAGTATTACTCAGCCTGATGAGAGATCACTGGATGTGGTACAGTATTATTGACTTAAACAGTTTAGTCTAATTCAGAATTTAATGAAATACATGAACAATGCACGGGAGGCACCTCTTTAAAATCATGACAGAGGAAACAATGACATGAAAAATGACAGTAACTCTAGGTGTATGGGCAACATACAGAGTTCCATTTCTTCAGACAAGTTCTGCTTACAAAGAATTTAAAGTATGACCAGAAAGAATGCTTTCCTGAACAGTATAGCTTTACCTAGAGAGTGTTTCTCATGGGCTGTTAATGAAAATGGATCAGAGAAGGGCTCAAGGAGAGGAAGGTATGAATTAACTAGCTGAATATTTACTGCTTTATAGTATCATACTGTAAAGTACACAAATTTTTCCGTTACAAGTAAAAGCAAAAAAATTTATGGGAAACAGCCTTCCTTGCCTTTGCAGCACAGCTTTATGGCTTTTTAAATGATCAGATTTTCTCCAGTGAGCACTCACCGAAGCAGGAAACCAAGATGAATACAATGTTCGACACGAGCCTGTCTCCTCTTGTGTCACCTGAACACAACCAACCACACTGTGGCCAAAACACAGCCATGCCCAGAGCGATGGATGTGGTCTCATCAAGTGGCTCCTGCCTCAGGAGGGCTGCAAGGAATGGAGGGACTTCCATAGACAGCAAATGTCTCTTGGGAACTGAGCCACTCCTAAGCCTGACATTCCCCAACACTCACACCTGTAAACCTGCAAGCATGGCAGAAAGTATCTTTGTGCTGGCTTATGGAATCCCAGGCCTTTTGGAGCTGCTGGGAAAGGACAGAAGCATGTAGACAGCACCAGCATCAGCCAGAGACTGCACATACTTTCAGGCATTGTTGGCTGCCCTGGTGAGGCCCTTTCTGTCACCTATGTCACCTATTCTGAAGAGCTGAAGATGCAGCTTCCACCCTCAGCCATGGTTTGTCAGATGCATTTTAGTGAATACAATAAGTTTCTTCTGATCTCAGCTACAAAAACTTGAGGCAGGGAAACTAAAGATAGACACTAATGCATGTGCATGCCGTGTTTTGATTAGTGAAAACTTTTGGAGGAGAGACATGGCACGCCTGGAGATATTAAAAATTAGTCCCTCCGTTCCTTCCGTGACAGGAATAGAAAAATAAGGAGGGCTAGAAAAGTTTTGCAGTGATCTTACGGAAAACTCCACTGTGGCCGCTGGGAAAGACTGTATTCTTCATGTCATTCATATGGCATGAAGCTGAGTCAGGGGAGATTTAGACTGGATATCAGGAAAAGGTTCCTCACCCAGAGGGTGGTTGGGCACTGGAACAGGCTCCCCAGGGCAGTGGTCACAGCACCAGCCTGACAGAGCACAAGAAGCATTAGGACACTGCTCTCAGGCACAGGGTGTGACCCTTGGGGATGGTGCTGTGCAGGGCCAGGAGCTGGACTTGATGATCCTTGTGGGACCCTTTCAACCCAAAATATTCTGCAATTCTGTGATTTTGGTACAGGCATCCCAAAGAAACAAGAAGCAAACAAACAGGGAAGAAAACGTGTCCCAAAACCTCCATGTGAAAGTTTCTGCTTATATTCATTATACAAATACTTCCTCAAATCCTCCAATTTCCTTAATTTTGTCTTTGCCATTTTTTTGCAAGATGACAAGAACAGTCTGTGATTTCCAGGGAATGTTCAGTGTGTATTTCTGTTGGCACATTTGGTAATTTTTTAAAAGGCATTCAACAAATGCTGTTGTATAGACAGCTTTTTATAATTCAGCTATTTTTATGCTTCAGAAAATTTTGTTAAAATCCACTTACGCTACATTAAATCACATCAGAGTTAAGTGCTGTAAGATATTCTAAATAACTTTCTTCTTGTGGAGATATCTCAAAGAAAGTCTCTGCCACAAAATGAGTTAAGCATTTAGTTTAACAAAACACCTTATATTCAATGTAAATATATGTTGATTTGATATGTCAACTTTTTTCTTTCACAGTGCATATGAAAAAGTGGGGTTTTTTCATAGATTTATTTCATCACAGAAGTTGTTAAACAAACATTTTGGTTGAAAATTTAAGTGTACGGGTATAGTGATATTCACAGTTATAATGCTGCTGGCAGGTCTGAGAGCTTGCCAGATGAAATTTTAAACACATAGTCAACTTAAGAGAAAGAAAAAATTCAAATAAAGAAGCTGCACAGGACACAGAAAAATAGTGGCACTGTATCTTCAGTCTCATATTTGCTGAACAGGCCCTTAACATTACTTGGAGATGGTTTGGTTTGTTTCTTCCAATAGAAAAACAAAATCTTCATTCTGAACATGTACCCACAGAAATAATATTAGATAGTAGTGCTTGATTTCTGATTGCCTTTCCTAAAGAAACTAGTTAAATAACTAATTAAATCTGTCTTCAAATATCTCAGTTATGAATACATTCAAGATGTCCCAAATCTGGCTTCAGGCTAGAACAAGACAAGAAAGTACGGTCTTTCTTGTTCCATTGGGTAGGGACTTCCCTATTTTAAGCAGATTTTAAAGGGTATATGAAATGGTGATAGTCCAAAAAACGTAAGGCAGTTATTATGAGCACATTCAAGCCTTTTCTCAGAATTACCCAAAAGACTGTTACGAGTAATTGCTCTTGAGCACGTTCAGTCTTTTTCATGATAATTTCTCAGAGGCTCACCTTGCTCTCCCAAATGCAAGTGAAGCTTACTGTGTGTTGAATGTGGCCATATCTATACTGCAAAAAGCTGCAAAACTCATTCAGCAAAGTTTCCAAGCTGAGAAGAAGTTCCTATCAGCAGGAAACTGAGGCAAAAGGTAGAGGGTAGGGGAAGATTCCTACTAAGGCTTTTCTGGTTGACTTGAGGAAGAGAGCTTGGCTCTGCAGGCATCGGTGTGAGAACAGTTGTTGGGGTGGATGAGCTGGCAGCGGTAGAAGCTGGGATGCCAGAAAACCCTGGTCCGGGAGACCCCCTGCGCTGGTGGGTCAACTCAGAGAACAAATAAGCTCCCCCTGCTCAGGTTACAGAGAAAGACTTCTTCTCCCATCAGGCAGTACCTGCCTGGTACCTGGTCCCCCACTCCGCCCCTTCCCTCTCCCCATTGGTTGTTGTATCCCTCTGCCTTCCCCCTGCCCCTTGCCCCCAGGTAATTGGTTGCTGGTACTGTGCCAGCCCCCCTTCTGTTACCCCTTATAAGCTTGTACACGAGGCCTGCACGCCCTCTTCGCCTCTGGACCCTTCAGAATAAACCTTTCAGAACCCATGCGGAGAGCCCTCCACGCTCCTTGCTCCTGGTAACACCTGAGCTATCCTGGCCTGGGTGCGGGGCTGTGTCTCAGTGCCATCCATCGGCACGGGTGCTGGAAATCGGCCTGCGAGGTGCCGAGCTGCACCCCCAGGGCATCCCTTGCAGGGGATGCTTTCGGGTTAAAGCGGCGATTCCAGTCACCCCTCAGCACCCCGCATCAAACAGTCACAAGCACAGTTGCCTCCCTCTCTTCTCAAAGGAGAAAAGTAGCCTGAGGTGAAGACAGGTGCCAACTGGGAAAATATTTTATCAAAGCAGATGTATTTATAGCTCATTTAAAAGGTCTTGCCAGAAGAAACACGGAGCTGTTGGTACATTCATAAACTAAAGCTGAACCAGTGAGGTACATATTGAGCTTACTGCTACACATTACTGAGTATCTCCTCACACTGTGCTCATGGCATATCATGCACCTCTGATCTAATGGTCTCACCAGTTTATACCTATTGCCTTCCAGGCCCCAGTGACTTGCAGTCACGCAATCCCTTACACAGAACTTTGGGTAGCAGTTCTTAGGATGAATTTATATGTGTGTATATTTAGCATCTTTAGCTAAGGTCTAGGAGAATCAAAATAAATACTGTTGACCCAAACCCTCATTAGCTTGGGCGAAACATCCTTTCCTCTAGTATTCTCCTTTGCTGGCAGAATTCAGAAATATAAGAAAGGAATTGCCTTCTCCACACCTCCTCCTCCATGGTACAGTATCATCATCAATCACAATAAATTGCATTGGCCCTTTATTCCACTGTATTCATTTTGGAACACTGTAAGGCATCATTTCTAAATGTAAAAAAATAAATCCAGATATAATAGCTTTAAATTTGCAGGACAAACCCTTTCATGTTCTTTAAATTGAAAGGCTTTTTGCATATTTACATAGAAAGCAAGCATGGGTGCATATTCACTCATAGTTCCTTATAATGAAATAATATCAAAAACCTGGTTTAAACTAATAACTTACAAAATAGTCTTTACCTTATATTTATATAAAATCTCAGGCTTCGTACTAACAAAACTAAGCACATTTGTGATTATAGTAAGAGATTCTCTTTAGAATCAGCTTGATATATATTTACCACTATACAAGGTATGCATGTGTACTTCCACTGCTATTTGTGTTTCAGTAGATAAAATTCAAAATATTATACCTGCTGTGTTTCCTCAGTATTTGTTTCCAATTTATAGTGATTGTTTCAGCCCAGAGTTACAGGAAGGTGCTGAGCACCGAGATGAGTCAGGAGCAGCAGCTGTCCTCAGCGTCTCGTCTCATTACGCAGTTCAGACTGACAGAACGCCAGTGGGTGAACACTACAGGAGCAGGGAGCAATCTAGGACAACTGTTCCATCACTGAAGTATCTGGGTATGCAGGAGCAAGATTAGTTCATAGAACATTAGAGATCAAATGAGATAAAGAACGGAGCCTCTGAAAATTTCTTAGCATTTCTTAGCTCTGAGTAAAACTAGCAGGTGCCTGAAACATGGACAGTCTGGACAAGGAAAAAAAGAGTATGATACTGTGTCTTTTACCAGGATGGGAAAGCAGGGCATTGAGGAGAATTTCAATAGTTTGAACTTTATGAAGGTTGTAGTGAATCACCCACTTCTGCACAGAGGTTGGTCAGTTTTAAAAACTGGAACTCAAGTGGTAGCACAGGAATGGTTCAACATCAAAACAAGTCTGACCAGAGATGGTCACAGGTTCATGCTTTCATTTTGTATGAAACTCCAGATTGTAAATTCCTTTCAGTGCCAATTGGATCAACAAACAAAACAAAACAAAACAAAACAAAACAAAACAAAACAAAACAAAACAACTGAAATTTTAAACAATCAAATGTGTTCTGGTGATTTTTTGGTGTGGATGGAGGTTTTTTGTTTGATTGGTTGATTTTTTTTGTTTGGTTTTGGTGGTTTTTTAATACTGTGCCTTTTACTTTCACTTTCATCCCTTGACTTCCTAAAAATGTATAACTCATGTAAGGGAAAAGTACATTACTAAAGGCGAGTGCTTGAACAGTTTTTATTTGTTGTTTGTTTCTAAATAAGCAACCAACAAATTGCAACATTAATGTAACTTTTTGGGAAAAGCTTTGCTTTGGGAAAATTGTCATCACATCTAGAATCACATTGTTTTCTAAAACAATATCCCACAGAAGTTTCCAAATAGTGTAATTTATTTTCTCTTTGAAAACCCATAGTTCATCACTTAGAGCTTATATAAATCGCATATGTTGCAACAGTTTAGACACAAAGCTACAATACAGAATTGAACTGGATGTCATGAGTTCTGGCCTTGCTCTGCACAAGATTTTTCACTACTACACATTAACAGAGGTAAGAAAATCCAGATCAATACACAGTAGGCTATCAGTAAAAAAAACAGTCTGCAAAATAAGAACTCAAAATTTTCTTCAAGGTGAATATGTAGCATTCTCCTCTAGAATCTGTGCGAAACCATAAAACTCATAATAGACACTTAGTTTCAGTAAACATTTTAATCAAAGGCTAGTAATTTTCAGTATATCTTTCTCATATGCAAAACTATTATCTTTTCTGATCTTAAGTTTAGTCATTATTAGGTTTAATTCAGAGCTATACAGAGGCATTATTTGAATTTGCATGAGTTCTCTTCAAACTTAGATCATACATTATGTTGCATATATTACAATACAGCCATTTTCTTTGTAACTCTGATCACATTTCCAGGGGTTGTCAGTGACAGAGAGCAAGACAACTTTTCCACAGCTTGACTTTTCTTCATCCCAGTTAGTCCTGTTTCAACATTCCTGTATGTGTCCTCAGCAGAGGAGGATTATCGGTGAGTCGATTTCTCCCCTCTCTGACTCAGCTTCCAAAACACGGTCTCTTTTTAGAAAACAGGGTATTGCTCAATAGAACATGACTGCTGCTGCCAAAAATCACTCTGAAAAAATAGGGCAAGCCCAAACTGCTGTGTCTTGTGGTCAGAAACAGAATCTTTGTGCCTCTAAACTGAGCTTCTCCCTATCCACTTCTGCTGCGCCTGAACTACTTCCTTTCTTCCTTTACAGTAGTTGAGATACGTTCTGTCCCTAGCGACTGTCCCATCTAAAAATAAGTGCTCTTGACACACCAGAGATGTCAGACTAGCACAGCAGGATGCTGAAGCGTCTCTAGATGCGTAGCAGGGCTTCTCTTACAGTGGGTTGCAGCAATTTAGGAATTCACACTTGATAAATGCAATAAGGGCGGCTTCTTTTTATCTCTTGCAAATGGTGCCAGGACTGATGTATTCCTGATCCTTATTTGGCAATCCAGCTTGCTTCTTTTATGCTGTTCTCTGGACTCATCAAATTCTACTGCTTGATTGAGCAAACATGCATTGTTCTTGTATATAACTTTTTCACTGACACCTATAGATGAACTCTGTCATGGTCAGCAGCTGGCTCAACTTTTTGTTTGGGTCTACATTTTCTTAAAACATACTTGTACAGAAACGTACTCTGCTGTGATAGCATCTCTAAAGCAGAAAGATAATGCCTGAACTCTGGAAGGTTTCTTACCTACGGCTGAAACAACTCCTCTTCAGCTTCTTTTTGAATCTTGTTTTCCAGATACAGTGGTACAACAACAGACTACTCTATACTACACTTAATTAATGCTATTACTTGATTCAAATATCCTTGCCCTTAATTCTTTTTCAAGGTGAGTGAAAATCATAATGGAAGCTAAATGAAACACACTATCTTTCTTAATAGCAACATATTACATTATCACTTACATAGGTTAGATTAAGCTAAAGCCTTGCCAGAGCAAGGCCTGGAGAGATGATCTGCCCTTGTTACCTACCACAAGATTGGGGAAAAAAATCACTTTCTCATTACTGTAGCAGTGTTTAGTCTGAAATACTACTATTTAGAAATTGAGAGGGAGTAACTGCAACTATTGTCTCTCTCTCTCTTCTATTCTCTTCAATGTAGCAATTTGAATGTAGGTGCTCATGTTTGCAAGTTTTGGAAGTTTGAGTACTGTACTATCTCAGATACATCCCAAAAACTTAGGAAAATACATGAACTTACAGAAGATACTTAGCTGAAAGCCTTTCAAGAGCACTCTTTTGCAATTTGCAATGGAAACAGCATTCTTTGAAAATATTATAGCATATGAACATTACACTGTTACTGGGCTTTTCTGGCAGGTACCTAAGCAACTAATACTTTGAGAAAAAGGATTGTAAAAGAAATACACTTGAGAAACCGCATAGCAAAGGAAGCACTAAAGGCCATAAAACCAGCTTCTGCAACTCCCACAAAAACATTCATTTTCGATTGATTGTCTCTCCTGAGAGGACTACCATGTTTGGCAAAGGAAACTATGCTGTCATATATCTTTACAGCACTCACAGCTTCTTGACTGCTGTGGGCTGTGATTCATTTGTCAACCAGGACATTCACTTTTGTCTGCTTGCTACAAGATTTCAAGTGTTACCTACGTTTTGTTTCAATAGAATTGTATGTCACCATGTTTATCCAGCATGCGATCATCACCACCTCTAGGTCTTCTTTTAAAAGAATTCAGTGATTTCAGAAAACTGGTCTCTCTTGTCCTGTCAGGGAAGCCATTCTGTTAAAAAAAACCCAAAACTTAACTTCTACTCCTCATGAGAATACTTTTCTTCAGGATTCATAGCCTTTTACATTCCAGGAAATGGCAAGATCCATTCCAACAGGGAAGGGAAACTGCCAATGCTTGCTTCCCCTCTGAAAGGAAGTTAGGTCCTACCTTCTCAAACACACAGAACAGTACTTGGTATCCACTACTAAAGCAAATACCATGTAGGCTAGCAAAAAGTAACAGCCTTATCTTTAGTAGTTATATTATATATTATTTAATATTATAGAGTATACATATTGTATGTCTTACATTTATTATTGTAAACTGCTTATTGAGACCTCCAGCTTGTCCCTTCTTTTCCCCTTGGCAAAATTCCTCCTGAATATTTTAGTCCTGACTGACCCACCACCTTTGCCAAGCCCTTTCAAAGTCCACAGAGACTAAAGCAAAAGCAAACCGTGCTCTGAGAGTGTCACCAAGGCATTTTCTTTGAAAACACCAAAACCTGCACTTACTGCATTATTTGAGTCACAGATGGAAAACAGCCTGTATTTATACAGCATTATCTCAGCTATATATGGATGACAGAACCCAAAGCAAATTGCTCTTTACCTGTCTTTTTCTGGCTATTACAGAAATGAACAGGACATTGCCTTACAGTATCATTTTTACTTTAGCACTACATCAGCATCCAAGGGTTGATGTTGGTTGATGACTGTTTCTAAACCAGCCTCTAAGCAAGTCTGGCAAGCAGTAACTAAGCTGTTTTACAGGCTGAGTATAAGAGGAGAATGAGGCACTTCATGTAAGGGTTGGCTAAATAAATATGAAGAAAAACCACTAATAACTTTTTAGTTTCACTCAAATGTCCCTAATGGATTTCCTATTATACAGCTTTGGAACAACAAAATAAAGCAATTTTATGTATTTTCCTGCAGTTCATACTCTTAGAGGATCTTGTCCTCAGAAAGATTTAAATTTTTTCACTAGGTTTTCATGCACTGCTATAATAATTCTTCGCAATAATGTCTAAAAAGAATTTTTTAAAAGCTATTTTAACAACGATTTTATTTACTTAAAGACTCTGTCTTTTAAAAGTAATTAAATTTGTGAGCATTTTTAGAAGAAATTTCAATACATTTAGTTTAACAACTGGATATTGTTGTTCACTAGAATAGAGATGTTAAATCCTAAGCAAATATTGCCATTGGAAAACAAACCACGTAGATCAAAATTACAGTTTTAGACTCCTTCACTTCTCCCACCTACTCTTTCTTGAAAGAAAATGTAAATTGATCATAAAAAACTATTTTGGTGGAAAAGACAAAATTCATCCTTTACCAAAAATTAAAAACAGAACTAAAAAGCTCTGGAAGTAAAAGGCCCCAAACCTGACCTCACACACCAAATCGATGCCTCAAGGACTTTCCAACCACTGCTAGAACTGAGACATTTTCCCAAATTCCTGAAAATGTGTTCTCCTAACACCACCACGTTTCTGAAAAAAGTCAAGTTTAACAGGTGGAAGATGGCCTTAAGGATAATGAATGACCTGCTCTGCTCACGTTACCTCAACAAAACCTTCCGCTTTTTTACAGGCAGTGCTTGGTGCCTCAGGAAGCTGCATATTAAAGCTGTCCAAGCTTTTACAGTTTGCAGTTCAATTGCCTCTTCCTGCACTGGAGCCAGAAACAACCTCCATTCCAACTCCACTCACGATTTTAGGGCAACACCGAGGTATATCTAGGACAAGTCTATACTTGGCTGCTGCTCTACAAGAACTGAGCCAAAGTGACCAGACACACCTGGGGCCTGCACACAGAGCACAGCATCGCACAGCCAGGCGTGGACACTGTGCACTGCCAACTGCACACCTCAAGGACTCTGCAGCCCCTTTCAGCTTCAGGTGCTTGTTAAGAGTCATTCTGTCCTAATTTTTTATAGAATCTCTGTCAGTTAAATTATCCATTTTAGCAGAAAAAAAAAAAACAACAAAAAAACCCAACTGGAGAATCCTTTTCAAATTCCTAAAATACTAAAGCAAGTAAATGATTGTCAGACTCAATATTTATAGAAAATTAGCTGGAAAATAAAGATGACAACCCTCCGCTGAGCTAGTTCCTTGTGGCCTGAAGGATAAGTATTATTCAATTCTACATGAACACGTGATTGTTCCTGCATGAAACTTAATACCCATATGTTCAACACAATTGGTTCTTCCAAGGCAGGCTATTCAATAATATAAAGTATACTCCCTTAAATCAAAACACACAAGGACAGAACACAAATTCTGCACAAATTATTAGTTTCTTGTTTGAGAAAACTTCATTTCAGCAAAGGAAAAACATAAAAGAACACTGTGTACCACAGGTAAGTACTTAGATTTGCTACTCCTGAGCTCCCCTCTAACTGAGAGAGGGGGGAGAATGATTTCAGGGGGAGGCACAGATGAGATCCCAGCATGCACAGACTGGTATGCAATAGATGCATTTCATGGAGCTTGGCATACATTTAACTTGATACTATTTTTTCCTGTATTATACTTTAAAAATATTAAGAAAAATAACAAACTTCAATGTTGCTAAAAAAGCTTGGAAGTTAATCTCTAATCATTCTAGTAAGTCCATCTGGCAGCTTCACAACTGCAACACTTGAAATCCAAGAGTTTTCCCTTTGCCAGCAAAAGAAGGTGTTCCTATGGCTATTGCTGTGTTTGAAAATCTACTTGGAAATTCCTAAGTCTCATTAAATCACTGACTAATTTGCCATGATGGCAAATATTCACAATGAATCAGGAAAAAATCCTTTCTCTGATCACTTTATGAAATGTGTACATGCAGAAGCTACCCTAAAAAAAACCCCACTCAACCATTATGTCATTAATATCAATATTGTATGTTTCGCGTATCCTTCATTTGGGGAACTACTTTGACTTTTCTTCCTCGTGTGGCTTTGGCCTAGGCAATTACTGAGTCTTCTTCAAGCAAAAGGAATTTATTTCAAAACACTAACTTAGAACTCAGTGCTGTTGAAAAGCTGCATCCTTCCTTCTTCTGTAAAGAATAATAAATTAAAAACAGCATCAGAAGTCAACAATGCGAAAATGCTACAAGTACCTGGGCCTTTGAAATCCTGAGAACCACTGAGGTCAAAATTCAATAAAGCTTTTGAACACTTCAGAGTCCATGACAATTCACATTTCTCAGACATACAATCAAGTATCTCAATGAACTTGAGCCTATGTCTAAAATACCATCTCAGCATATACAAGCACAGCTCTGCGTAAGGAATTCTCCATGGCAAAATACTAACGAAACTATAAAGCATATCTGACCAATATTGAATATACTTAGTGAGGTTTAATGGGTGACTGAATTAAGAGTCAAATACTCAAAACTGGTATAAAAAGCATCTTTACTGAACAACTTATAAAAAGGAAAATGCATGTAATTTGAGGCCATTAATAAAGTTACATTACCAGTAGTGACAAGAACTCAGTAGAATATTTGCCAACCATCTTGCTTGTCCACAAAGTACTCAGTGAAAAATATACCAAACAGGTCCCATTACACAGGCTACCATTTAATGAAAGTCAAAGTAAAAATAGCAATTATTTTTCTAACTGCTCTTTTCCCTGTCAATTTTCCAAAATTTATTAAGGACAAGGATTCCATCAGTCACTTTTCAGTCTCATTCTCAGGTTCACTGTCTCCACTATCACTGTCTCTTCCAGGGTGTTCTGGCATTTTTCGATGTTCATCCATTTCATCCACATTCAATTCTCCTTCCTTCATCATTTCTTCCACTACTTCATTTTCTTCTTCTGCATCTTCCTGCATGCCCTGTCCTTCACCTTCTGTCTCTTCAGTTTGAGTTGGTTCTGGTTCTTCAATCATGGCAGGTGGGGGCAGTAAATGCTGGATGATTGAAAAAGAAGGATTTTAAGGTTTTACATTTTAGCTTGAACTGTTCACCTTATATTTAGAATTTTGCATTAGATAACAAACAACAAAGACTTAAAATTTAGAAGCCTTAATGATTTGTAAGCACTTCACTCCTATATAAAAAAAAAATTAGAATAATGGCCACACAATGGTCATCTTAGATACATTTTTTCCTGAAAAGAGGGTGTTAAAAACTCAGGACTTCCAATTCAAGGATAGAAAATTATTTCATTATCCCAAACAGTCAGACAAGTAATAGAGTTATGGTAAATCCCTACTTGGAGCAATATGTGTATTTCTATGCTAATCTCACCTGTTGCCATTTCAAACTCCTAGATATGTTAACTTGGTTTTTGACGCCTTCAACAGGCCTGTCTTTAACAACTCATACGCATAATTTCCCCCTGCACCATCTTATGAAATACTATGTAAATGTTGCCTATACTTACACATATGCACAGCTGTAAATGTAGAAAAATGCAAGTTTCACTAACAGTTAAACAATGCCTATTTTCACATTAAAAATATTTTTTCTTCTGAAAAAATAATTTAGTGTATTCAAAGTGTTCTGCTTGCAATCAAAAAAAGTAGTTTGGAAAACACTGTAAGCTGGAATGGCAGCTAAATAACACAATTGGAAAAAAAAATACCAGGAATGCATTGACCTGAAGAGCGTGGATGAATGTTATACAACTCCAGGCTGAAGAGAAACACTCATACTTCTTGCAGCCTAGCATCATTTAATGACATGATGGATATTTCTTTAGAATATTTTGGATCATTTTAATGAAATGCAATCTTGAAAAACTTGATGATTGTTTAGTTTTGTTTTGCTCAAAAAGCAACTTTGTTTCACATGACAAATGAGGTGTTTAATCACAGTGAAGCTATACCTTCAATTAGATGACACTAATATTACAAACTTGCATAGCCAAACCTATGAATCAATTAAAATTACCAGCAGAGTTATCAAAAGCATTTTCTATAGACTTTGAAGTTATCATACTGCTGTCTATAATCCATCTATGCACAGGAAAGTATTTCCAAACCAGAGATCTTTTCATTACAAAAATACATTCTTGATGCATGAGACAAACTTAGACTTCTGTGACTTAGTAAGATGTATGTTGTGCTTTGTGATGACTACTGTAAAGACTAGTGCAAAAGAAAAGGAAAAATATCATGTTGTACTAAATAGAATAAAAGAAATACAATGCCAGCTTTGCTTTTTCCAGTAGTTCACTTCTTGGCTTCTCCTGCAAGGAGAATGTGATTCATCATCACAGTAGGAAAACAGCAGTTTTGTAACTAATTTTAGCTAGCAATGGGTAAGATCAAGATGCCAAAAAGAATTACAGGTACAAGCAGAAGAATCAGGATTTGATTAAGGTGTCAAGCAAACACTTTTTGGTAAAATTTAGATGCTACTAAGTCTTCATCACGTAACATTTTGCATGGTTGAAAGATCTCCAACTATATTAGACAAACTGGCTTCAAAGCAAGTTTTGTCATGTGCTTATAGGACTGGGTTTCTAAAAAAACAGTGTGAGGTTCCTTCACCACTCCAAAAAAACACTACAGTAGGAAGAAATTCTAGTAGTGTCCTCTTTGTATATCCTCTTTGCTTTATAGCACAGATAATTACAGCATTTCTCCAAAATAGTGAGAAAGTATCCTGTCTGTCCAGACAGCCTGGGAAAGGTTTTTTCTAGGTAACAAAATGTTTTGAATTTGACTGAAGCTTTCTCTCAGAAATAAAAAATAAATCCGAAGTCACTGGGTAAAAACTGCAGAGAAAAATAAATTTTCTATCTGAAAGTCTGACATTTGATTAAAGAAAAAGTTTTGGGTTCTGAACTCTTCTGATTACACTGTTCCAGATTAGATGAAACATGGAAGTGGAAGAAAAAAGGATGTGACAGAGACATCCTTGCATTAAAGAACAGAACCTAGATCTCTTAGACTGTCTGTTCAAGGACAGAGTGATGTTCACACTCTCTTCCCACACTCAGCTAATACAGAGTGAGTATTGTCCTTTTACATCAATTTTGTCTGCTTCTGGAAATATTTAGGAAAAGCAAAAACCAATAGGGAACTTCAGAGTACCATGAAAATAAATTATAGGTAATATATAGGTATTATATGAAGAATACTATGTAAGTAATATAAACATGACAGATCCCAGACACCGAGTGAAAGCTGATACAGTTGAGGGGTAGCATTTAAGACCATTCCCTTTTGGTTTAACTGCCTCTAGGTTTTACAGATCCAAGTACACTGAGTAAAGGCAGCTTTCTGCTCAGTATACTTTCTAAACTACCTTAATGCCCCACTCACTCACACAAGACTGCAAACGGCTTCTGCTAAGTTCTGAATTCTGCTTCAGGGATTAAATACTGACAAAATAGGTACAGAAGTGTCTATAACTGCTTCCAACCCCATGCAATTTTGCTTGGTGCTGAACTAGTGCTGAAAAAAATTGCTCCAGAACAAAAAACACTACAGCTGCAAATCAACCTGGATAATAGGGTGATTTAACAACGGTTTCAAGACATGATCTGGTCTTTCTCTTACAAAACATTATTACATCATGCAGTGGTGTTATAATCCCACTAGCTGAAATCCCACACTTACCTAAAACATAACACACAAGTTTCCTTTAAATTAATACTGGACAAGCCAGTTCTTTAGTTTTAATGAATAGTATTTTTGGCACAGACAGAGCCATGTCTGGCAGCTGGCATCAATTACTGATAGGTTTGGGGCCTTAAATTGGTGCTCAAACCCCTAGAAGACACAGCTTTTGCTACAGCAACATTTTACAAGACCTCAATACTCTCACTCCTAGCCACAAATACTTCTTGCATTTTAAATATAACAGAAACAAACTCAAATCTCAACAGCTTCTCATGCCATTTACTGAAAAATGATTTTATTTTAAATGCATTCCAAAAGTTAGAAGGTCCTTACCTGTTGATGGTGGCGTGTACTCTGTATCATGTGCATATACATATTGTACACAAAGTTAGCCATTTGAGGCATGTTCTTAATAACATGTATTTGGTGACATGGTCTTTCTCCATTCTAAGGAAGAGGGAAAAAAGTTGACATTCAGCAAACAAAGCAAAACAACCATTATTCAAAGGTTATTTAACTATATTAGAAGTCATAAGCCCTGAGAAATTAAATAATGCTTTTCAAATAAAAAAAAAAAAAGTGAATTCTTTGGAAAGTTAGGAAGCATAGGTCTTATGTTGTGGGGAACTGGATTAATCATGATACTGCAGCCTGAAGAAGAAATTTCAAAAGGAGAGGCTGGGTTCTGATTCTTACTCCATGACATACATTTTGGACTTGAGTAATTTAATATATTAAAGGCACAAATAGTTTACGATCAGATTAGAATTTAGCCTCTTGCCCACCGCAGCCCAATTCCTTGCTCACACTCACACTCACTTACCATGCTTGTTGCATTTTTGCTGCATAGTTGATCTGAAAATTTCAACTGAAAGAACTCCCTCCCAAACTTGTCAACAGCATTTAAGACCAGGGAAAGATCCATAACTGAATTTTGGGTGCACGCAGGCATCCCTTCGCAAAGCTTCAGGAGGCAGAGCGGATATGCTCCTTTGTTTCTTCATCTACCATCCTGCTCTCTGTGCCCTGTGGCAAGATCCTTAACACAAACCTCCCCCTAAAGATCCAGTGCAGTATTACAAATTAGGTTTTTGTACTTATGAACCTAGCTCAGCAGCAAAACTCTTGTGATAGTGGAACTAATCTTAAGAGAAAAAAAAAATTGTAATCCTGAATTACTCGGTTACATGCAATTTTACCTCTTTAGATGAGTAATTAGTAGCTTTATGTAGCTTTGCTTGAGAAATAACATTATTTTGTTTCATAACAAGACCAAAAACATGTAAAAACTAAAAAGTTATGCTGATCACAGAAGAAAACTATTGAATCATTTAAACAGGCAGAACTCAGGAAAATGCAGGCACAACAGTTACTGATACTTAAGTTATACTGATAATTAACTTTTGTGGAAACATCAACTAAAACCAGCTGGTGGGTATCGTGACAAAAGATAACTCTAAGGAGTTATTCGTAGAATCATAAAATTGTTAAGGTTGGAAAAGACCTCTAAGATCAACAAAATCCAATCACCAAGTGGCACAGTTGAATTCACCACTAAACCATACCCTCAAGTGCCACATCCACACCTTTTTTTAAACACTTCCAGAGATGGTGATTCCATCATTTCCCTGGGCAGCCTGGTCCAATGTCAAGAAGCAGATGCACCAGTTTAGCAGAGAAAACAGTTCCACCTATTGCAGCCCACTCAAAAAAAAGCGAGCAAACCCAAACATCCATTAAAGACACCAAAATCCAGTGCAGCTGTTCCTACCTGTCTTGTCGTTGGAAAACATTCTGTGGGAACAATATGGAGGTGAAGTGGTCGAGCTGTGAGTTGGCTGAAAGCTGGAGTTAGTTCAAAACAGTTCTGAAATAGTGATACCCTTGCAAAGATATAAAGTCCAAGTCTGGCTCTTGACATGGCAACGACTAATCGTCGGACATCCCTTCAGAAAACAAAATCAATCATGTTCTTTCTCACTGATGACACACTTGCAATAAAAATAACTAGAAGTACATGTGAGTCTTAATTAAAAGAAATATAAAATCATCTGCGAAAATACTATCTTGTCTTTAGTTTTTTCCCTACATATTGTTTCAATAACTAGCAAATCCTAGTACCATTATATAGAACCGTAAATATATTGGTTCACTGTGGCACTATACCCCCTCTTCCGCTACACCAGGCACTGCAACAGTTCACCTGTATCAATACTAGGTATTGCACTAGGTACAATACTAGGAAAAACCACCCTCTAGTATTTTCCTATATATCAGAAGTAAAGTTGAGACTAAACATTGAGAAAAAATCCCAATAGCATTTCTGTATCTGAATGAGTAAAGATGAATTTGATAACTCATCTATCTACCTAAGATTAGACAAGTCTTCCTCTACCACATCTCAAATCAAAACTGCAAACATTTAAAACTACACAAAATAATGCAACTTACGCAATGATCAAACACTTCTGATGCAAAATAAATAAAAATCTCACTTACAGGGAAGGATCTATGAGAAAATTTAAGCCTGCATTTACTCAACAAATACTACAGTCCTATCATTCTACTAGGGTGAAGCCAAGTTCAGCCTATCCGCAGTAATATAAACTAATTATAGGGTAAGAGCCATTACAAAAGGATAAAGTGGTTGAGAAGAGGGTACCAGAGTTATAAAAGGAAGAGTGTCTGAACTTCACTATATACATAGCAGTGAACTTCATTTCTACTACATACTAATACAACAGAGCAGTTTTGTATAATGTACTATAAACATTTCTGTATCTGATACAGAGCACAAGTACTTCTACGGCACTACAAGAAGATGTTCTTACATACCTGAGGTGGCCGACAGCTTTCGTACGCACTAGTGAAAGGAGAATATAATCGTTCTGTTGACCTTGAAATCTGTCCACAGTTGTTACCTAGAGAATTAAAAAATAAGAAAAAACCTCTGTAGAAGTGGGGTGCTAATACCAAAAGATTATGGAAAGCCATTAGCTTTGTAACACAGTTTTAACCTGCAGAATTAGCACCAGACATTTATAACTATATTCTTTATTTGTTTCTTCAGGTTTGTGATCACATGTTCTATCAAATAATTTCCACTCTGGGTGGATCTTTCTAAAGATGTGATTTTGGGGACTGATGTTTCTATTGAGGACAAAATAAATGACAAAAAAAGAGTTATTCTGTCACACATAGCTTGTAGTCTTTTCACCTTCACTGACTTCACTCTGTCAAATTATCAACAGGCAAAAACAAGGGCACATATCTGTGAAATTCCACAGAATGTAGGTTCATAAATACGTGGTTAAACAGGAAATACTTCCACAGATAGCTGCTGAAGGCTTAAGTTAGCCTGATTTGCAATATGACAATTTAAAAACACAGAAACCAGAACTACTTCAATGACTAATATATTGTCAAAGTCACCTTGTTTGGCCGTCCAATCAGAGGATTATTCCCACATCGCTGGTTAATGACATCACGTATCAGGTGTTTCTGTCCATTATATGTTGTCAGAATACTTATCCTGTCTGCAGGATAACCAAGCAGGCACATATACATGAAAACTGCCACAACATACTCCGCCTCACCAAGATTCTAAAGTTTAAAATGAGAGAAAAAGACAAGGAAAAAAAAGACAAAAAAAGGCTTACTCAATTTGTAAGGCTAGAAAGAATAACACCTGTGACACTGTAGAGTATTTAGACAAATATTTTAGTGCTGAGAGAAATGTCCCTAGATCTCATAATTCTTTGCTCACTTCATACAAGCAATTTTGAAAGAATAAAAGAACCACAAGTAGGTTTAATACCTTCATTCTGATACCTTTTCAGAGAACTGCTAAAAATATCTACATCAATATTATTGTTAGACACTGATTGAAACTTTTCCAATATTTACTCAAAAGTTCCAGTCACTCCAAAAAGCTGCAATGACTCAATCACCAGTAAACTGAAAGTTAAGAACTAGTTGAACTAGAATAAATAAAGTCCTTTCAAGTATTAATTAGGAGACAGACATCTGGATTATAAAATCCAGTTATTTGCACTGCAGGCCATACTCTTCAATTACAAATTACCAGCTGTTATTTCATATATTGTAACTTTCTCTCTCTGTCATTACTTTATGAGTCTGTCCCAAAGTACCACTCTTCTAGCTAGGAAGCTTTGTTCTATTTCCAGACTGAAGTTATTCATAGCCTGTTTAAATCCATTTTCTGTCAACAAAAATTATCTTTCAGGTTAAAAAGTTGTTCTCAAATGCTGACATTTACTCCTGCTCTATTTATACAAGGAATTTTATCCCCACTTGGCGTATGTTTGAATAGGCTGGACATACCAGCCTCATTTATTTTTTCTTACTAAGTGGGCTCTGCATTACTTGGAAAATGCAGTTGCCAGGCATATCAAACACCTGTGGGTGTAAAGCTATTCAACAAATTTTAATCCCCTCTAACTCTGGAAAGAAAAGCCCAAATTCACAAAGAGAAATAATACATGGCAGCAATCTGTTATCTCATGAAAAACCATGCAATGCCACCAACATACTCCGCTAAATATCATTCAATTATCAAGATCACAAAAAACCCTGTAATGGTAGGAAGTATTAAAAGAGTTTGCACATGAAAGTACTGGTATAATGAGAAGTGTGTTCTGTATCCTCATGTCAGTGTTCTTAACCTTCTTTAGCCAAAGAGGGGTCTAAAGCAGTGCTCACACCCTCAATTATCAGGTACTCCTCCTTTCAGCTGTTTGTGCTCCACTGGACAACTTTTTACTACTTGCGTGTTACAGTTTCAAAAACCAAAAGAAACTGTCCAAACAACTCTGTCCTCGATCTAGCAATGGGATAAAGTGGATTATGACTTACCACTGCTTTTTTCTCTAGCAGCACACTAATTTGTATTGAAAAAGTATTGAGAGGAACCCAACCAAAACCTACAAATATATTTCATACCTTCTTAAAAACATAGGTTAACATAAGTCTCAGTGATCTTCAGAAGGAAAAATGAACATGAATATTATCATCATAAAGTATATTGTTTGCTTTCCATAATATTAAGCAAAATATATGGTGTTATTTCCATGTTTGAATTCAACTCCTTAACTTGCACATCGCTCCAGGTCTAACTTTGCCAAAGCCCAAGTTTGCTATTTTAGGCACCATAGTTTGTTTCACCAGTTTTTAAATGAAGAAAAATAAAAGGACTGAAAATATAAGCATCGCATTACAAGTGTAAAATGTTTTCCTAATTTAAGAGAAATAGATAGAGACTGTTGTTGATGGCTTAATTTCAAAATTTAGTTGACAATCTGAAAACTTAGTTGAGAAACTCCAAAATTAAGGGTTTTTGGCAATTTACTTCATCCTCAATGTCTCTATGCCTCTTATGTATATTACTAGCAGTACTGTTTCATTCTTTTATGAATGGGCATTCTAGCATTCCTACATACAGATCAAACCAACAGAGTGACTCTTCAAACTCATGTATGTGCTATTGAGCAAACTTCAATTCTTCGTGTTCAGGGGAAGTGTTACTGTTTAATTCACTACCATGGCAGTACAGCTGAATTACAACAGACTTTAATTTGCCTTAGGTCATACAAAAATGACATTTTGTAATGAATTCCACCCAGTCTCATCCCTCCCATAACAATGAGAAAACAGGTATCAAAGTCATTCACTGAGCAAAAACCCCAACATAGTAAGTTTTCATTTTCAACATTCAAAACTCATTAAAAGGAGGAAAAAATCATACACAACTCAATTATCTGAGAACGTGAACTGACTGTCAGTTTACCATTTTTGATTGTCTTCACTGCAGATCTAACAAGCCCTACTGAGGTTAATAAATTACACATAGTATTTCTCTTACCTGATAGAAATAAGGATTGGGTTCAGACTCTCCTACACCATTGAAGTCTTCTACATTTATAAGCTGGAAGTCGTACAAAAAGCCAGCATTGGCTGTTCTGAACTCTGGCAGAAGCTGCACGTGAGGCAGGTTACCCAGGTTCTTGTAACGCCAGTTGTAGAGGTTACACAAACTGTTCAAAACCACACAGATCACAAAGAGTGAGTTACAGCAGGCTCTCAAACTCATTCAAAATAGTTCAGATGCATATTCAGTGAAAAGAGTAATTTTGCTAGGCAGCCTGTATATATATAAATGAACATACTTGAACAATCTATTCAGCAATATTATTTTTAGGTTATGATTCTGTTTTGTTCTCTCACAGAAAACTTCAGATGTCACGACGGTGTGGCACACTCAGCTATAAGCCTGTTCCACTTATTTTGCAAGAATTCTAGCGAAAATTTTCATGGGTAATAAATCGTAAGGAATATTAATGCTTCTTTACAAAACAGAAGGAAGAAGAAAAAATTTTCTGCATTAACTGTGGTAAAGCTTCTTACAATAAAAGAAATTATTTCCTTATTTATTTTGTGTATTGCCAAGTACTAACACAAGACATGAATGAAACAAACAAAATCTACCTAATTCTGAAGGTTTCTGATATGTTTTCTGATATTTATAGGGACAGTAATACTAACAAAATGCCTCATTCACAAATGCACTATCCAGACCAGATCTGCAATATCCAGACCAGATCAAGTAGCAGATAGTCCATAGGGAAGCTGCCTGTGATCAAAAAGGACAAAGCATAGGAAGGTATGGACTAAAAATCCTTGATCAAGAAATTACTTGCAAAGTGAAGGACTTGTGCTCTCTTATCATTAAGAAGTTCACTAAAATGTTGCAAAATAAACTTTATTTACCATCACATTCAGATAAAATTTTCATTTTAAAAATCATACTAAACTATCATTCAAAAGACTAGAAGATAATATTCTAGATTCCCAACATTTCCTACATGAAAAAAAACGAAGTTATCCTTCATATTTTTCACTACATTTTATGCCTAAAATAAAGATTTAAAACCAAACCCAGATTAGCAAGATTTTATAAGGAGTAATTTTCTCTTATTTGGTTTTACTTTTCCTTCTTAACATGACACCACAAATATGCAATTTACACAGTAAATAAAACTGGTATTTAAATTGCCACAGTGAAATGACAAATACATAGATAAAAAAGAAAAGCTATTATACTACAGAATCACAGTATCTCCTTTAATATAAAAAAGGCTTTATGTTCTTGTGTGGACAACCTGAATGTGTCCAATCTCTGGATGCAGCTCTCCTGAAATACTACAGAAAAGCACCCTTTTACAGACTTCAAGGGAATTATATACTCTGCTAAATAAAGCACATCTTTATTTAACTTTGAATATATTAAATGTTAGTTTAGAAAAGAAAGCTTCTGCAAAGTCTCAGTTGTAAAAAAACACTTAAGATGACTAAATTCCTTTAAATATAATTTTCATTAAAGTACTCATGCAACAGCAGAGTACTACTGTATAAAAATAACAATAAATAAATTAATCTGATTGCATTTCAGCAAAGTAAAATCTGCCTTCCTAGCATAAGCTGAAATAAATGGAACAAAACAACTAAATTCCAGTTTTGCAAACTCCTGTCCTAACAACAAAAAACAGTTTCCAAAACTGTATGTGCCCTTCTCCCATTTTTAACCTGTTACTTTCTTACAAGCTAGACAAAGGATTTCCTGTCTTACCTTGCTCTTGCTCTTCCTTGTGCATCCAAATCAACAGTCGGCACCCCAACACGAACAAACCGTGTAAAAAGAGATTGTTCCATGTTGGAGTATTTTTGAAAAGCCATGTTCTTAATGACTGGTGGCAACTGATGATGGTCACCAATCATAATCCACCGCTTCAAACGACTGAATCCATCCTGGGGGTTCTGGAATGGAACAATTACACCATTGTAACTATTACAATATAACCAGGCACTGAAAACACATTATGAATCAGATTGCCTGCCTTTGTTTAAGCCCTTCAACATTTGTTTTTAAGCTACATTGAACTGCAGTCTTTTTAAGGACTATTAGCTTCCATCCAGTCAGGGTGTAGAATTGTAAATAAAGTCTCTTTTCTTATAAAACAAACATCTTATCTACTAAAATTACTAGAGAAATATCGGAATAAATACCTTATTATCTTGCTTAAAAGCCAAAAGTAATACATTGTCAGAGAACAAAAGGAAGAACCACAATTATAGATGCTACAGCACTAAAAAAGCCTGGTTACTAAACAGTCATGTCTACGTAGCGTCCTTTAAACTTTATTTTTTGGATTCTGATGTAGTGAATATGAAGCATCTGAAACAGTTTTTAGTGTTCAGATGTCCGAGGCAAAACTGAACCTGCCTTTCAAGTGTCTCTGCAGTCCATGTGCTTCACCTGCTTACTTCTGTAATTCTCAAATAGCCTCTTCCGTGACCAGGATGTGCCCGTAACTAATTCCCATCTTGGCTCTTGGACTGAATGCTCTTCACAATTAGCATCCTGGAGACTTCCAGCTGTCAGATCCTCATTACACACTCCTGTGATAATTCCCTTTCCCCATGGGAACACTACTTGAGACAGGACATAAAGCTCCTTTTCCTGCCACTTGAAGTGGAAGAGCTCTGAAGCTGTCTCTGATCAGACAGCAAGGAAAGAAAACTGAACTCTGGACTATCCAACTCATCAAGCCTGAAAATGCCTTAGCAACAAAGTAGAAGGATGGAAATAATTTTTACTGTCAAGAAAAAAAAAAAAATTTTTTTCTACCTGCTCCCAAAAACTTCTGCTTTGGAGAAGACCAAGCATTCTATATAGCCATTCTGCTCTTATCAGCCATTTTAATCTTGGACAAAGAGCCCTCCAAAAAATGCAGTTTTTAACAATTTCTCGCTGCATTGCAAGTGAAGAAATGAAGTACTGCTACTCCGGAAGCCTAGATCCTTAGGTTTTGTTAAAATAAAAACCCACTCAGTTTTCAAGGATTATTTGGACAGCTCAAGTAAATAAAGTCACGGACTATCCTCCAGAATATGCCTCTATGCTGAAATGGTCTACTCTAACTACACAAATTCTTCAGTTTCTGCATTTCTCACATACCTCTATTTTCCTTCACCTGCCAGATGCATCTGGTTACTCAACGCTTATTCAAAAGTTTGAAAAAAACTGTAAGATGCTTACTTCATTAAATAAAATAATTTCATAATCAATGTTAAAGTTCTTACTATTCATTAAAATACCAATATCAGTTTTGGGTTACTTTCTGCACACGATATTTTTCATTTTAATAATCAATATTGTTCAAGAACACAGAGTCTAATTTATCTTTTTTTGAAATATCTTTTATGTTTCAAGTCTAACCTGCAACAGGAGAGGTATAAAGGTTTCTATCTCCAGAATCTGAGCAGACTCTTCCATTAAGATGTTGTCATACTGAGAAAAGAGTAAAAGAAAAGTAAAGAGATGTCCATAAACACAGTAACACAGATGAATGTATTTATTCAGCCTACCAAAAGAAAGCATCTATTACTCATTCATTTTTTGCTAGGTGAGATAGTTACAACAGGATTTCACCTTATAGGCAAAATGTCTGTATTACCAAAAGGGTGAAGTCCTACTACATCAATGGCAGATCTCTCTGTACCAGTCAGGGCTTACATCTAGAAGGAATCCATGACTGAACTACACTACATGCTTCCTAGATGCCATAACCACAAGAAAAAATGCTTCATGCAGTGGAGCAAACTTTGCACTGAAGCTGAAGAGGAGCCATTTCATGATCCAATACACTCCATGACTGGTGAAAAATAACACTGA
Source organism: Oreocharis arfaki (assembly GCA_013398015.1). Taxonomy (NCBI): domain Eukaryota; kingdom Metazoa; phylum Chordata; class Aves; order Passeriformes; family Paramythiidae; genus Oreocharis; species Oreocharis arfaki. Next base: position 81,224 of record VZRR01004102.1, on the reverse strand, counting down.
AAGAATTACTGGTGGCTGGCTTTTGTCAGAAAAAAAGACTGCATTAAATTAATAGTTATCACTGCAGAGTGAAAAAAACATTGCATCATAGTTCTTTTTCCTCAAATTGTTAATCTTTTAGGTTTCAAATTTCTAAAGGCCATGTTTTTCTACCCAGTTCTGCCTCTATTTTATCAATCCTATCACTGATGTTTATCATGCAATATGGCAAAACAGACTTTTTAAAAAATGCACTATTAAGCATTTTTTGTATATTCAATAATGCAAAGGTGACATTATCTTTTATTTACAGAAGTTATACTTTTCTTCAGTAAAATTAAAAAATCAAAACATATGGGTAAAAAAATGCAACTCAAAATAATCTAGCTACCTAGATTTGGGGCAGATAAAAAGGTTCGTATGGGGTAGGGGACAGAGGAGAACAAACACCAAAATCAAGTAGTACAGTAACACTAGTATAATCATTACTTTGAAACCTAATTCCACTAGGTCACGTCGTTTCAGAGCAGCATGAGTACAAGTCATGGCAATGATTTTTGCTTCTTTCACCAACAGGTATTTGGATCTATCCAGGCCACTGCGGAGAAGTTCAAATGCTCTGAATTCCTATGGAGGACAAAAGAAAAGTCTTGAAAGTCAGAATACAAAAAGATATCGCTTAAAAAATGTATCCACTCAACATATGTCACCACCTTCTTAATACAATTAAACAAGAAAGTTCTGAGGGTATGTACTGTTAACAATCCCATCTGAACAATGTGTTGTGGCTTCCAGGTTTAGCATATTTTGAAAAACAATCTTGTAAAACCCTATCAAAGAATTCTTCCAATCTGTACACACATATAAATTTGCAGACAATTATTCAATTAATTCTGAGGAACCCTCTCAGAATCCCCCAAAATTTTCATTTACTGCATCTTCTTGTTTCCTACTTTACTGCATCATAACATCACATTAAATTCAGTAGTAGAAAAACCATTACAATTAATAAAATCAAACGATACACAAATCACCTTTACCCTACCTTTTAAAAGCCTCTTCAGCAATTCTGGCAAAATCAGAAAATAATCTGTTAAAGTTACTTCTAGGTTATCTTATTAAAGGCAATTCACTGTAAATACAAAGACCCTGTGAGGATCAGAGGAGCAGTGATAGGTGTACCAACTCTTGTAACCACATCAGTGAAAACAGAACATGCAGAAAACTAGAAGAGACTAGACCCTTGTCCCTATTGTGAAACATTCCTATATTACTCAAAAGTGGAAATTCTCACCTTGCAAGCTAATGAAGTGGCCTAGATGTATATATTTCTGCTAGGATGTAGGGAAAATGAGAACTTTGGAACTGTGTAAAGTTTTTCTACAGGATTAGCCAGATTCACTTGCCTTTAACAGTTATATGTCTTACCTCAAGCTGAGTGAATATTTTCTTAATATGTCTAAAACACCCTTCAGCAATTTCCATGTCCTCCTCATATGATTTGCCTTTGAAAACTGGTTGAGGAGCATTTGCAAAATACTGGTGAAAAGGAAAGAAACTGGAGACATCTGCAACATCTGGCAATTTTCCACCCTTAACTTTCACTTTGCTGATATATTCCTCCCAACGGGACATCACCTATGACAAAGAAAAGTGGTTTTATAGAATGAGGTTTTTGGCAATGTGCAGGCTTGCATACACAGCATTAAAAAAAATTATCACAAAGGTAAGGTATGTCTCAGGTAGCATTTGACCTTGTGTCAGGGTGACATTTTTGAAGTTGTGGTGGATAGAGCTTGGCTGGCTGCCAGACTCTAACCCAGTTTTATCTCACTCTCCCTCTTCAACAGGACAGTGGGAGAAAGTAAGATGGAAAAGCTTAGGAGTTGAGATAAAGATAGGGAGATTACTTAGAAAACAGCATCACAGGCAAAACAGACTCAAGGAAAATTAATTTAATTTTTGTTAATTAAAAACAGATTAAGATGGTGAAACCAAAACCACCTTCCCTTCCACTCTCTCTTTCTTCCCAGGCTTAATTTCATTGTCAATTTTTTTACCTCCTCCCCACCCTCAGCAGTACAGAAACAATGGTGCTGTCATTCAAGTTCACAACACCACATCTCTGCCACGCCGTCCTCCTCACACTTCTTCCCTGCTCCAGCATGGGATTTCGACAGGCTGCATCTTCCTTCAGGATACAGCCACCTGCTCAGCATGGGGTAGTCCATGGGCTGCAGTGTTGGTATCTGCTCTGACACAGCCTCTCCATGGGCTGCAGGTGGAAAACCTGCTTTACCGTGGCTGTCTCCATAAGCTACAGGGAACCTGTGCTCCGGTGCCTGGGGCACATGCTGTCCTTTCATTTCCTTCTGACCTGGGTGTTTGCGGTTGTTTCCCACACTCCCCTCTCTGCCCTCAGCTGCTGCAGAGTGGTTTTTGACCTCTTCTCAAAGAGGTTTTCACAGAGACACCACCAGTGTCACTGGTGGATTCAGCTTTGGTCAGCAGTGGGTCTGCTGGAGCTGGGTCCAGCACAGGGCAGTCCCTGGCCTCTTCTCAGAGGTCACTCCTACAGCCACCTGCTACCAAAACCATGCCACATAAACCCAAAACAGAAGTAAACTTCTCTACTATCTCCACTTAGACTGCTTTGATTTAAATACCAAGTGGGATTCATTTAGGAGGAAACGGAACCAGAAGACGAGCTCTAGCAGTGTTCCTAGCACTCTTCAACACCTAAACTCCATTTAATGTTAAGCTCCACAGTAAAGCTAGCCCAGAGTAACTTCTGTAAAAATATACAGTTTTTATGTACTAAGTACCACTAAGTACCTCTAGTACCTTAGTGTACTAAGTACCTCTAAGTACCACTCCACAAGTCTCCTCATGCAACACTAACTGCAAATGTAGACCACGTCACTGAAAAATACATGGAGAGGAAATGAGTATACAACATACAAAAAAATCACCATTTTGTACATTATACATTTAATTTCACATTGGCATTAATGCTATTAAAGTCTCCTATCTGGACCATCAAGTAGCTGCTCTAACGCTTGTCCAAAAAGCCCACAGATTTTCCTATCTGAAGGAGAAGCTTCAGGTTAGAATCTTTGCCAGCATTCATGAAGGGCAGCAATGACTTGGTGAGTCAGCAGACAGGATTTAAAACAATAGCAACACAAGCAAGTCATGCTGCAATTTTAACTTTAGCTGTTACTGTATTGTGAATCACCAAAGAAAATGCTTTTTGTTTCTACACTCTGAAAAATTCACTGCAAGTTTTCTGAAGTGTTTCGTAATGTATTTAGGTCATACAGTCTCTGCAAAAGTATTTCAGCCCTTACTTGGTACAAGAAAAAGTGGCCAGCTGTTTCACAAGTGTAAGAAACATCTCCTGGGACTCCAAGACTCTCCTGTAATCGCCCAACTTCTCGCAGAAGCTCAAGTCTTCGAGCCAGAACATAATTAACTCTTCCATACCTACAAAATGGATTAAATATAACATAATTTTTATTTAACTAGAAACAGTATCTAAGTATCACAATGAGAGATCACAAAAAACCCCAGCAGCCCCCAAAAAAACCCCACAAATACAAACCTGTTCCAAACGCTAAGAATTTGCTATATGTCCACTATTTCTATCAGTTGAGCCCTAGCAATTCACAAAGCCAAACTTACAAGAAGTAAAGTTCTCACAGTAGTGCAGCCCACCCTCAAATATATTCCTCAGCCTTTACCCCTCCCTCCCAAACTGCCAAAACGCATAGCACCTGCAGAAATATCCCGTAGGTCTGAAGTTACTTCGAGAAAGTATGAAAATAGACAATGTAGACTGTCTTAAAGAAAACTCCTTTTAATGACGAACACCACAGTTCAAGTAATATACTAAACTATGGATACTACTAAATAAATATCTCCTATGGTATCATTTCACAAAGTTTTCGGCTATGAAATTTCTGGAGTAATTTGACTACGTCAAAGCATTCAATTTTAAAGAAAAGAATCACAAGGCATTCATTTTACTAAATACTGAACTATGTATATGTGGGTAGCTTCTAGTGACTATATATAATTTTTACTACAGCTTTTGAAGTCAAAGAATTGCTATGATAATCCAGTACTGGACAGTTCAGATATTTCCAGTGCACGACCATTATACCCCGCTTACATTTCTGAATGTGTGTAATCCTACTGACGTCAATTGGACTAACATGTGACAAACATACAAATATTTAGAAGAACAGGTTCTTAAGTCTTTGTACTGATAGAGTTTACAGCTTTTCTTATGTATGTATGTATGCTTCAAGATATGTTATCAGTGAAATAAGCAACTTAGAGGTTAGGCAGTATCTGAAGAATTCAAAGCAGAAAGTTTATTTTCATGTTTATTAATAAAAAAATTACCATGACAGTAGAAACGATACTGTATTTGTACAAACAAACTGTGACTACAAAAAGCTGTCTTATTATTCTAATTTCTCTCACAGCTTAATTATATGAAAGATATAAGGGCCCAAAAATATAATTATCTTTTATTCAAGCAGTTGAGTTTGTGAACAAGAAACTGCCTGATTCTGCCTTTAGATGCTCAAGGGAGCACAGTTTCTGCACAGAAAAGGAACCAAAATTACTAAACCATGTACTGAAAACTAGAGCACTCTGTGTTACGGGGATTCGATAATATGAGAAGGGCAAATACAGCTCATTTGCATGAGAGGTAGAGTGGATGCAACAGAGACATCTTGCTGCCATGTTTACACAAGTGAGTTTATCATTAGCATCTCCTTTCTCACCTGCTGAAATCTTTCTCTGTCTCTAATTCCTCTTCTCCATGACCCAGACGCAGAAGGTGACGCTCATCAATGTCTAGAGCCATGATTTTTTCGAACAGCTGGTTCAAAGCCTAAAGATTGACAAGAACAGGAGAAAAGGTAGTTCTTAGCAGTTCAGAGGCTCTTGCAGGGGGAAACTGAGAAATTACTTGTAAGCAAGGTAGGAGATTATGCCTATTTTAGCATAAATGGAAGCCAAAACAAACAAAAGTTAATTTTGTTTTAACAAAACAAAGTTAATACTGAAACTCCTAATCTTCACAACAGGGAAATTAGCCTACTAACATCTTTTTATCTGCATACTTTATATAACAATTACATTTGATTTTACAATTTTAAAATTTAATTCTATCACATAGTTAACTTAGTTGATAAAGCTATCAATTTACAAAACTGTCTCACAAACACCGATTTTGGTATGATGACATTAAGCAATTTAACTTTTACTGTACATTAGAGAAGTATGATCTGGTACTGACTGCCAGGTGCTGTGACTCTATTCCATTTGGATATACTAAATTTTGCTTAACTAAACTTCTAGGTGTGCTACATCTTCTGCCTAAAACTCTTCAGTTCTCTAATGGCTTACTACCAACTGCCTGATTCGGTGTCTTTCAAAGGAACAAGTTCATAAGCTTCGGATCATCAAGTTCTGAAACTAAGAATAAACTAAGAATAAAAGCAAGCTCCACTTCCAGCTGCAAGTCATGTAAATATCTTAAAGTGCAGCATCAAGGCATGGGTAATGGACCCTGCTGAGATACAGTTTATTTCCTAGGGTACAATTTCAAGTTAATGTCCTCATGGAAATCTTGTCTGGTAAGAAGTCTTCTATCGGCCTCAAAGTATTTCCTTCTTTTTCTCTTCAATGGACATGTTCTCAACCCCTTCTCCCAACTTTAACCTGTCACTCTCCTGCAACCAATTGCAGACTGGCCTATATAATTCCAGGCTGTAACTCTTCACGAAAGCGATACCCCCTCCACCATTCTTTGATCTTGCTTTCATGAAAAAAGATGAGATTTTTTCCAATGGTATGTTCAGTTAAAATAACTCATAACTGAGACAGTACAGGTTAATAAGGGAGACCAGGAAACAGCTGATCCTGGCTTCCAAACAAATCATTCCAAATCAGATGCAGATTTCACAGAATCACAGAATATGCTGAGTTGGAAGGGATCCACAAGGATAATCAAGTCCAGCTGCTGGCCCTGCACAGGCCACCCCAAGAGTCACACGATGTGCCTGAGAGCATTGTCCAAACACTTCTTGAACTCTGTCAGGCTGGTGATGTGACCACTTCCCTGGGGAGCCTGTTCCATTGCCCAGACACCCTCTGGGTGAAGAACCTTTTCCTAATATCCAGCCTAAACCTCCCCTGACACAACTTCAGGCCATTCCCCTCATCTATGAGGAAGCTGTAGACTGCAATGAGGTCTCCCCTCAGTCTTCTCTTCTCCAGGCTGAACAGACCACGTGACCTCAGCTCCTCTCCATATGGCTTCTTCTCAAGGCCCTGCACCATCTTTGGTGCCCTCCTTTTGACACTCTCAAATAGCTTTATGTATATTTTTGTATATTGTGGTGCCCAAAACTGCACACAGGACTCAAGATGAAGCTGCACCAGCGCAGAGTAGAGTGGGAAAATAAAGAGTAAGACTCTTAAAGACCTTTAACATTATTATTACTATTATTATTATTATTATTATTATTGTTGTTGTTGTTATTATTTTATCCATGTTTGAGAAGTAGCAGTTAGACTCCATCTCTTATGAATGGGTAGCACATATGCAGCTGAAGAGGCCTTCCCTTAGGAGCACAAAGCACAGAGCAATCAGTGTTTGAGAAAGCTAATTAGCAAAAATATGGCATGCATGCAATGAATGTGCAACTGTAAGAACTGAGCAGAGACTTTTCCAAAATACATTATAATTTCTACCTCCAACCAATTAAACACATTGAAAACTTCTGATAAATAGCTTAGAACTACATACCTGAAATTCAAAAATTTAATTTCATATTATGAAACTGGTAAAACTGCACACAATCCAACTCAAGTTTCCATTGTTAAGAGACAAATGCAATTCCCAAACTATTGATTTCAATACCTACTGTTCTTCTAGATTGTAATTACAGGAAAATTCATACATGATTGACACCTTACCTGATTAGAGTGGGTAACTATAAGAGTTCGTTGTTCTGGGAAATTATGATAAAGATTGGATATTATCTGGACTGCTACATCAGTTTTCCCAGTACCAGGTGGACCCACTACCTAAAATCAAACACACACACAAAAATTAAAACCAAACAAATATCAATACACAACTTATCAGAATACTGCACAATTAAAAAAAATAGTCAGCTGGCGAAGAAAAAGCTGAGAACAATCTCACAAGACACTGACATTTTACACTGCTTCCTGGCTTTGGTGAACATTCAGACCAAATACCACATATCATAAAAGACTCCTTTAGACTGTTTAGGCAGATTCCTGACTAAAAGGAACATGGTAATCCAGCGCATGAAGTACTAATACGAAAACAGACCTCCTCAGAGAAAAAAGGTGGTATAGCCTCAGAACAGGCTAAACATGGGGGAAACAGTGAAAAGATAATCAAGACACACAACTGAAAAAGAATAAGGTGACAGACAAAAAGAACAGGAAAAAAAAAAGGGTTAATTCCTTCTATTTATTCAGAAATCTACAAGTGATGATACAGACATATAATAACAGTTAATGTGTTCATAGGCTCAATTCCACAAACACTCCAAAACTGACACCTCAGACATTTTAAAGGTATCCAAGTACTATAAAGCGTCTCAAAATAATTTTTTCAGGATTAAGAAGAACAGAATAGCAGTTTCCATAAGCATTTACACATAAAATGACAAACTGCTATGAAATCATTCTTGCTTTATTTAAAGACTCTCCAATCACTGCAAAAGCAAATTCAGTTGCTGTAGTGAGCCTTCAGCCACTGAAACACAGGATACAGAGACATGTGTTGCCGTATGATTTTGTGAGGATGGGAGGATGTTTGAATGTTAATTTTTCTTATCTTTAAACTATTAATAGAAATTACCTCAGCAAGATTACAGAAGAGGGCATTACTAGTATTTCACTGAATGCACCTAAAGCCAGAATTAAATAAATAAGAGTATAGAATCCTTAAAAATCTTCTTACCATACTTAAAAACATTCTTACCATAGTTAACCCAGGCTGCATTCCCGCACGGATGGCTTCAATCTGCGTATGGGTAAATTGAATAGTATTGCTGTAACAAAGCAAAACAAGATCAGATAATTGGCTGATTTTGTCAACAGTTTTGATAAAAGCAATTGTTTTAACAAGCTTTATTTCAAATAACTGTTTCTATCTTTCCCAAACTACACACTTGCAAACTTTTGCATAAATTAAATCAGCATTACAACTACCTTTTTTATAGATACAACAATCTCGTAATTTCTAAGCAAGATAGTAAATCATGCTGTCCATGTGACAACAAATTCATCCCATCTAAAAGACTGTTTGTCTTTAGTTATTATTTGCAGAGAAAGCTATAAAATTATTTAGGTATGACTTTCCTAATGTTCAAATTCCTGAGACAAAAAACCCTAAAAGACAGTATTTCTAACTGTTCTTCAAGTGGCTTTCTTAGCAGACAGAGGATAATAGAATATTTTGATTTAAATATAAAAAAACCCAGTCTCATCTCTGAAAATGAACTGCTATGCATGTGTTATGATTTTAAAGAAAGTTCCCATCAATTCTTTACCGTTTTGGTTGATTATATGGATATGGGCCCCTGTTTGGAATAACATGAGGCTCTACAATCAGCATTTTAGCTTCTTCAGGGTTCTCTTCATTTCCATCCTCTTTTCTTTTCATTCCTTTACCTCCCTTCATTGGGAAAGTTATCCTGTAACACATAATTTAAGGTTACACTTCAACAGGTTCACTACAACATAGACTGCTTTAGAAGGTGATAGAGAAAGATTTTTTCTAACCATTAGGACAAACCTTCACACAATAGGGAAATAAGTGCTGCAAATGCCAAAGTTTTAATGAGAATAAAGAAAAGAAATGACAAATAAATTGATGAAGCTGATTAAACAAAAAGTGTGTCAAAAGTACTCTTTTCATAGCTGGAAAAGCCAGGAGCAGTGCTGAGAGCCAGCTGGAAAACGCTGAAAACAAGAAGTTTGTAAGCAAAAATGGAAGGGACCGGAGAAAAGTTGTCACAGAACATAAGCTATGTCAGTGTCCTACTCTGTTCCAACAGATGAAGTTTTTATCCTTCCATTTCAATTTTTTATAGCCTTCTGTATATATTAGCAAGCTTCTCTAATTCAGAAACAAATCACAGGTGAAGGAATCCCAATGCCTATCCAAATAGCTAAAGACAAAAATGAAGATTCCTATAACAGTAATAATCTCTTACAGGACAAATGTAGCAGTAGGAAGAGCAACAGCTCTTCATAAAGAGCAGTATCTCTTAACATATGAACTAAAGCTGAACAATAGTTCATCGAGGAAAATTGTGTGTGACATCTTTTCCTGATACCTTCAGACTATTTTTATATCATTATATAGTGTTAGTGCCTTCTCCACACAAATTCTCCATGCAGTGTTTCTGAAAAAAGATTGGGAGATTACCTCCCTGCTTTTCAAGATTCCATTCAGCCATGATCAAAGCTGACTGGTGGAAGGGAAAGCCATCTTTTCCCTCCACTGATTTATTCCTTCACAAGCAAAACATGTCGTTTCTTCAGCTGAAGAAACTGTTCTCCAACACTACTGTGAAACTCAGTTGCCAAAGTTCAAGGAAGTGCACCAGAATGGACAGAACTGTCAAGTTTAAAAATGCTGGACAACAGCACCACTTAATCAAAATGAGTAAATCTCATTTAGCTGCCACAAAGGTAGGCATTCTATTTCAGAGACTATTTCTAAAAATAAGCAACATAGGACTTCAGACCTAATCCTTTGTGTTGATTGAATGGTATTTCCAAAAGCTCAAACGTTAACTGATGTTGAAATTGCTGGTCTTAGCTTTTTTTAATGAAACATGTAAGGAAACTATATAATTAAAATTCTCTAGGCTGATGTTGAGGAGGCAAGACACCATAATGCAGAAGTGAATACTACATGTGTTGGTTTTATCTCATACTTTTGTTTTTTCCATATATTCCACAGGCTGATCTACAAGCAATACTCTGATGCAGTTTTGCCCAGAATAGAATAAAAGCCATAGTATAGCTAACTCTATCATGTAACTATCTAAATCTTGACATAGCTCCATCTTTTCTTAAAAGAAGGAGCATCTCCCTTCAACCCCTGAACATAACTCCACCTGAAAACACATTTCAGCAAGAATACTAAACCAGAAGTACTGGAAATATTGAGATCACCTGAAGGGGGGTACATGCAGATCTGGATTGTCAACAGTGACTTTAACATTATATCCAGGAAAGCTAGCTTTTAAGTGATCAATGGACAGGAAAGTGTCATTAAAATCCAGAGTTGCAATCTGATTTGGCATTTTTGAATAGTGTGCACTACTTGGGTCTCCATATCCAAGAATGATGTCATGCAGCCAGTCAGGAACCACACAATCTGTGTTCATCAGATTCCTAATAGTCTCCAGAAGAGCCTGTAAATAAGAAAAAACCAGAAAAAATAGGATTGAAGAGACTGACTTTTTACCAAGTAAAAATCATACTGAAGATCAATCAAATCTGTTCTAAGATGATAGAATATAACTCTTTAATTAACAGTGTTTAGTTAGATTGAGTCAATATATAGACAGTGTACATATGCAACAAAACACCAGTATCAAAGCACAGAATTCCTAAACTAAGAGCTAGTAAAATGACCATAATCAGCAGTAAAGTCTTCATTCCAGAACACTCACAGCAGGGGAAAAACACACAGAAGACCCTCATGCAGCTGAAGGTTTCCTCTTACACGCCTATAAATTTCATCCCTGCAGTCAGATTAAGCATCCCTTCAAACATTTGCTCTTCATCCACAAATTAATTTATCTAATAATCTGTGGTTATGTCAGTTTTCTCTCCTTTCCCCTCTTGTGAAAACATCAATGCTCCAGACCCTAGACTTGCACAGAGGGTGTGCTTTTTAACTAAGAGGTAGATGAACTCTAGCTTTCCTGTTAAAAGGCTACTTTAGTGGCAGGTCTTCAACAACTATCTCACTTGAAATTTGGCATTTGGACACCATGTATCTGCTCTTCAGCAGCAGCAGGAACACACAGGATACCTGCACTGATTTCCAGATCCTCTGACTTACCATGCCACCAAACGTGGATACAAAAGGATGGCAAACACAGTGCACCAGCAGTCCGCACCAGAATATAATACAGAACTTCCAAATGCCTATCTTGTAACAGAATAGTCAATCAAATCAAAGTACAGAATTTTATTCTGATAATCTATATCTACATATCCATCTCCAAAGGGTAGGATTCTCCATCTCCAAAGGGTAGGATTCTCTGTCCTTTTCTCACTTGTCCTGTATCATTCAAGGAATCAGGTAATGTGATCATCATCCCTGCTTAGTCAACCTCTCTTAAGGTCTTGATTCTTCCCCACTACTCAGCATGGGTGACACCATGTCTGGAGTGCTGTGTCCAGTGCTGGGCTCCTCAGGACAAGAGACAGACATACTGGAATGAGTCCAGCAAACAGCCACTAAAATGATTAAGAGATTGGAGAATCTGTTGTATGAGAGGCTGAGAGAGCTGGGATTGTTTAGTCTCAAGAATACAAATCCCAAGGGGCAGTGGAGAATTTTATTGATCTGTATAAAAAAAAAATAACAGGAGGAAATAAGGTCAGTGGAATGAGACTCAGCAGTGCCCTGGGAGGGACAAGGGGCAATGGACACAAATTGAGATACAGGAAATTACACCTAAATACATCAGAATGTTTTTACTGCAGCAGTAATACAACACAGTAACAGATTGTCTAGACGGCTTATGTAGTCTCCATAACTGGACGTATCCAATTCCAACTGTACAAAGTCATAAGATCTTGAGCAACTTGCTCTAGCTGACTCTGCTTTGAACAGGCCTTGGACTAAATCATCTCCAAAGGTCCCTCTAGCCTCCACCATTCTCTGAATCTGCTCCTTCCAATCACAGTCATGCTGTGGATTCAGTGACAGCCCTGTAAAGCTACCAAGTTGAAGGCATCTTAGCACTTTTGAAGCCTGAAGGTCCTGCAATTACTTCAGGGATACAGGGATGGATGAGTTCCATATTAACCAAGAATTTTTACATTTTTCTTGCAAATACAGAACAAGTACTTCTGGCTTAAATGTACTAAGCACAGCATAAAATGTTTGTGCTAAGAAAATTACAAAGAAATCAGACAATGTCACTTTTCCAGGTAGTATTTCAAAACCTAGCAATCAGTTTCTAAGAGGAAGCAAGATATATGCTCCTAACAGCTAATGTGCTCCTTCTACATGACAAAAACTTTGCTTCAGCTTTTCAAAAAGTCATTTCTATGCATACAAAAATAGTAAGATTTGCTCTTTTAAGAACACTGCTGACCAATTGTAGAGACAATGATGTCACCTCCAGCAAACACATTGCATTTGCACTTTCTCTTCTGTCTCATCTGCTTAATTTACGAGGACTGCACAAGAGTTCTCTTGTCTTCTCTCCTACAAGCTCAGCCTTAAACTTCAAGCTGCCTTCTATCTGCTCCATACACTGTCTACACTAATCACAGCATCATCTTACTTTCTTTCATCCAGCTGACGTTAGTAGGGTTTGCAGATGACATGGAATGCATGCACCTAAACTGGTAGCAATGTGATAAATGTGGAAATACCTTAGATTGTCTTGAAAAATGAATAAATGAGATTTTAGTAAATGCCAACACAGAATGGTTTGCATTGGGATTTGCCTATAAATTAGCTGCAAGAACACAGTACAAATTTGAAAGCTACACTCACATTTAACAGCAATGCTGAGCAAACTTATGCATTTACTGCAGGACATTCCCCCTTGCTGCACAAAAGTGCACATATATGTGAACGAAAAAACATGTCCACACACTTGTACACCAGGAGGCTTTGGCAGAGGCCATTTGTATTCATAATGTGAAAGGAACCTGCCACAGACACACAACATAATCAGTTCTGGAGGTTCTTTCTAATGTATTTATAAAGGGCTCTCTATGAAGTACTTTCAGTACACCAACCCACAGGTGGATGGCACCACAGTGGTCTATGCAGGCTGCAAGCTACTGCTCCACACCACAGGTACCTTTCTAGATACAGAAAGAAAAAAACATCCAAGTCTTCCTGCCTACCTCTTTTTCCATTTACAAGGAACTTGCTACAGAATCCTTTAAAATGAAAAAATAATTTCAATTATGCAGTCCATGATTTTAAGGCAGCAAAAGAAATACAGTTTTTCATTCATGTTGCACTTTTATAATGGAGAACTCAAGGAACATTAAAGATTCAGAGGTCTAAAGAGCAAAGAAACTGAGTAAGAAATACTTTTAGGAGTACAAAATTATGCACCCTCACAGTGAAAAAGTCCAACAGTAGTGCTTGTGCTACAGCAGGAATTTGCCCAGCAGGTCAAGAGAAGTGGCTCCTTCTTTTCTGCTCAGCACTGGTGAGGCTGAATCATATAATGGTTTTGGCTGAAAGGAACCTTTAAAGCTCATCTAGTCCACCCACCCTGCAATGAGCAGGGCCATCTTCAACCAGACCACATTTCTCAGAGCCCTGTCCAACCTGACCTTGAAAATTTCCAGGGATGCGGCATCTGCCACCTCTCTGGGCACACTGATCCAGCGTTTCACCACCCTCATCATAAAATATTTTTTTCTTACATCTAGTCTGCATCTTTTAGTTTATAAACACTACCCCTTGTACACTATCACTATTAGAAAGTCTGTCCTCATCTTTCTTATAAGCCCCCTTATCGAAAGGGTGCAGAGAGATGTCCCTGAAGCCTTCTCTTCTCCAGGCTAAACGACTCCAACTCTCTCAAGCTTTCCTCACAGGAGAGGTGCTCCATCCCTCCGATGATCTTTATGTCCCTCCTCTGGACTCGCTCCAACAGGTCCCTTCTTGTGTAGGGGAGCCCCGAGCTGGATGCAGAACTCCAGGTGAGGTCTTACCAGAGCAGAGAGGAAGAAGCACCTCCTGTGTCCTGCTGGCCACCCTGCTTTTGATGCAGATGAGGATGCAGCTGGATTTCTGGGCTGTGAGTGCACACTGTTGGCTCAAGTCAAGCTTGTCATCCACCAGTACCTCCAAGAGCTCCAGCCGGGCTGCTCTCAATCTGACACACTCCAATGCCCAAAACAAAACTGATCCAGTGACCCTCCCAAAAGCTAATAGGTTCCTCTGATTTTCACATTTTGACTGGTTATTCCTTTTCTTACAGTTCACTATTACATTAGGTAACAAAAACACTCCACATACTCCCTTAACCCAAAAGTCCAAATCTGTAGGCTTCCTGTTAGAAGACTGAAATTATAAACTAATGTTTTATTATGTACTCAAGCAAAGTAGCAGTGTTCTAATTTTCAGTTTAAGAGTTACCTGCAGGGGAAAATTATCACCAGGTGACATGCTCTAGGTGCCTGAAGGGAAAGCCTAAACTCTGCCACCTAAAAAGCCTAACTACATGCAGCTAAAAAAGTCTCAGTACTGACAGCATATTCAGACATACTCTTACCTAAGAGTCAAGGAGCAAGTACTTTACCTTGAAATTGTTTTCTTTTGGTTTTCTTCTCATTATTATATTAAATGTCTCATAAACATCTTCTGCTCCATTTTGTATTGTATTGGTCATGTCCTGCTGATACTGGTTTGGGTCCAGAAATACTCTGTATGTTCTGCAGTCGCCTTTAAGTCTCGGTTTGGGTTCAGGTCCTGCCCATAACAAAACAGCAAGGTTAGAATTTGACTCAGTGCCAAAGGCAAACTATCATTCAAATAAGTGATCCATAATTGTTCCTCAAATGAAATTTAGACAAATTCATATGATGATACTAATTTCTAAATAGCAACAGAAACATCTTCATTGCATTATTCTAACAGTTTTTGAATACAGTCTATTTTATTCCTTAACCCAAGATACTGGATTTATTTAATAAATGTAGCTACATCAGATTTTACCAGAGGAAACTAGTTAACCTTTCTCAGGCTGGTTATAGAATTGGCTTGGTATTTTCCAAATATGTATCTAATTCAATGAGCATTCTTTAAAAGAGAGGAAAATTATCAGTTAGGCTGTTAAAAATAAAAAATAGAGAGAGAAAAAAAAAACCTTTAGAACAAGTTTTGGAATATCATACCTTCTTCAATAACACGCCCTTTCTCGTCCAACATGCCCTGAATTTCACAGCCTCTGACATACACCAGGCCAGTCTGCTCAACAAAAGGCTGTCGTCGGTCAAACTTGGTGCCATAGGGCTGCATAGGACGCACCGTGATCAAAAAGCAGACATCGTGCTTCCGCAGGCCTGATCCCCAAAAGGAACAGTCAGTGATTTGACTGAATGGCATTTTCCTTATCAACTCCTTAACATATATATAACAGAATGCACTAAAATTTCTTCTAAATAAAACCCCACCTGTATAGAGTATGATTTGTTTTGTTTCAGAATATGCCTTGAACTTAGAGAATACAAAACCACAGGCCATTGTGATATAATACCAAATATAAAAAGTAGAAATTGAATGCTTTTTTCATAAGAACAAACATATTTATTTCAAGCTTATTCTTCTCCCAATAATCCTACTCCAGTAATACAACCCAGTTATTTTCAATCATCTCTAAAGAAGTGTGGCATTAATCTCTCATTCTCATTGACTTCTTCTGGACAAACCTCCAAACAATTTTTTTTTTTTTTCCAAGTTAAGTGCAGTGCCTAGAAGTGGGCACAAAATCCTAAACCAAGTTATCTGTTTAACAGGGTAAAAGGTCACTTAAACAAGTTACTTGTTTACAGTGTTACATTCCAGTTTATAAATTCCAATATAACTTGAGGGTTTTTTTTTCCCCTCAGCACTAACCCAATGTTGGGGAGTCACATTCACTTGTGAGCAGCGATGACCCCTGATCTTTCCATTCTGCAGAGGTACTGCCTGGTAAGTTATTCCCCCAACATGCATTTGTATAGTGACATGTTCTTGCTTAATAATCATCCCTGTTGAACGACATTCTACTTTTAAAATGCTGCTTCTCCAGTTCACTAACATAATTCTGAACATTAAACCTTTTCCCTTATACCTCCAGATTCTAAGAGATCTGAAACACCTTCAAAATTCAGAAAACATGCTGTATTTTTCATGAGATAAGTAATTTCTCATTATGCACCAGATATTATCCAACAGAAGGCAGCTTCACCAAGATCCCGTTATGTCAGGCAATCATTCATGAATTCTTCATCGCAGTTTTGATTTAGTTAAAACATTTTTTTTATATCACACCATTTTAGTATTTAAAAAGTAGGTGCACCACTATATAGATACCTTCAGTATAGTGAATTCTTTGCCATCCTCCTAGATTTCCTACTTTAAGAGAAATCTACAGTCCCAAACTTGTATCTGCTCATTTATCACAAAGTCCAGCTTTAGCATTTGTGCTACGTGACCTGTAATCACACTACGCAGCTCCAGCACATTTATCAGGTTTCTCTAACAAAAGAGTGACATTTACTGATAATACAAGTACAAGTGCATGCTTCTATGTCACTTGCCAACACAGTCAACTAAAGTTCAAACCCCCAAGCAAAAGAAGTGTCACCTGTGGATACTTATAAGAAACAATATTTGGTACAGTCAGCACTTAATAACATTCAAACATACTGAAAACTACTAAAATGCACTGGTTTGAATTAAATAAAAACCTGTCCGCTCCACTTGTGTATGAGACAGATATCACATTCCCCACACTTTTCAATATGACATTTTTAGCATACACATTACTTAAGTTAACTTTCCACAGTCCCTGCAAAGGACAGAATTTTACAGTTGGTCACTGAATGACATCAGTCTGAAGGAATAAACATTCTGTTCCCAATGAACATCTAAGTACTTTAATAATTGCAATCTCCACTTTAGGAAAATATAAACTTCTTAAACTTGGAATTTGAGTAACTGACTTCTAAATAGTGTATTAGGATTGACAAATCTGTATCTTGGATTAAATCCCCATTTTCTTACAAATATTACACCCAAATGTATTTTACAAGCACCTATTTTGAGCACTTTATTTCAAAGAATGTTAAGTACCTTCCCATTCATCTTTGATGTTATCTCGGACATTCAAATTAATTGTAACATCTGCTCTTACTCGCATGGGCCAGTTTTCACCAATGTTGGGCTTGGCCACCTCCACCACCGTGAAAGAGACAATGGGTTGTGCCATCCTAGCCCATCCACCAAAGACCACACCTCCATATTCCGACAACCTAAGAAATAAACCCCAAAGTTTTGTTAGCCATTATCTGACAACAGATTCAGTTCCTTTTTAAACTATGAAAAAATTTACCACACAGTAAGTTTTAAGACAAAAGTAGAATTCTTAACTGTTTGGGGTACTGAATTAGATTCACGTAATCCTGCATTTTAGAATCAAAGCATAACATGAACTGACTTATACTTCAAAAAACAAACGCAACTTATGCTAGCATTATAAAAAAACCTCACAGAGACAGAAGAAAAAGGAAAGATAACAAAAAGCAACTACTGAGTATAAAAGATATCACACCAAATAAATCCTTTAAATCTAAAGAGGATTAAAATTTGGCAGATGGCAAATTCAAGAATACTCAGTAACATCTCTCATAAACCAGAGTTGATGACGTTTGCATATCTTGTAACGTCAGCCAAAGCTTAGTACTCATGGAAAACTAACTCATCCATCTTAACACAACAACGGCTTTTTGTTAGCATCCAAAATACGGCCTTTAACACACTTACAGGGATACATATCCTCAAACACTTAAAATATCACCCCTTGGGATGGCAACACGTTATGGAAGGAAGGAGTAAGTATAAAACACAGTATCAATGTAATAATTTCAAACACATTTGTTACTATGTATTTAGTATACACACAGTATCAGTTTTTGATTCTTAAATACACTTCGGTTAGAAGTGAACTGACTGGTTAGCACCAGTTAATAAATATTACCATGGTTTCATCCTACTGACACTATCTTCAATGTCCTGTCTGATCTCATAGGTAGACTCCAGGCGGAAAAGATTGAAGTTCCTCAGCAAGTAGTCATGGAGAGTCAGAAATTGTAGATTCAACTTGGGGAGTGCCAGACAGCCTAAGGGTTAAAGGGTAGAAGGGAAGAGGTATTTGAGGGATAAACAAAAAAAAGATGAATTAATATACTGTTTCTATGAATTCATACATACGTACACATTTTATTGTACAACTGCCATGGCTGTTATCCTCGGAGATTCTAAAAACTACCCCTTTTATCAATATGTACCTCTAAAAAGCATGTATTTTTCAGGTTCTCTCTAAATGAACCTGCACAAGATAGAAGGAACTTCCATCCTTCTAGCAGTAATATGGTGAACTACTTAAATATTAAATCCATCAATGTATTCAGACTATAACAAAATTGAGTTTATGAAAATCAAATGCAGAGCAAAGTAATGGTCTTTGGAAATGCAACAATTAAGTTAGCATTAAATAATGATGGAAAAGGCTCATAAACTAATAAAAACCATGCAGCATCCAACAATTCCCCAGTTCCCATGCTTTATGTTTATTACATGCCATGAAAACCATTAATGTAGAAAAAAGTCAAGAAATCAAATTTTAATATACAACTCTAAAGTTTCTGTTACTGGTTTGTTCTTTAAATGAGAATGAAAAACATAGGAAGATTAGATCTTACTACACAAGGAGTATTAGGACTCCTAGACAGATCCTAAAGCTTCTTCCACTAGTTTAGGATAGTCTTAGACGCAAATTTTCCATAATTAAAATTCCTGTAAGTTACTCATTTAACATTATTGGACTACTATTCCAGTTTGACACTTATGTTTAAGACCCGTGAAATCATCTTGCTTCTGAAACTTGCAGTATTATTGTTAAAACCTTTCTCTGGTAAAGGTACTATATATTGACTTTCACACGCACTGAGATACAAGAGTAGTGAAGAAAGACAGCAGAACACAGTAATTTCTATTCTGGAAAGCCTGATGGTGATAAAATACTTCAACACATTTCCCAACACCAGGTAAGAAACCGTTGTCTTGTAAAGCTAGTTATATGCACCAAGGGTAGGGTGTGCAGCAACACCTCTTTAAGGCTGCACAGTATTTATCAGAGAGATATTCTTCTTCCCTCATTGTCTAAAAGAAAACAGAAGCAATACTCCTATCCTTCTTGAGTTAAAATACTCTTACGTAAGTTTTAGACCAGGCTAAGTTAGCTACTTTTAAGAACACAAAAAAACCCCTTGAAGACCACAAAACCAACACTGTCTTGTCTGAAACCAGGGCAGGAGAATATATGGAGATTAAAAAGAGAAAGTGCAAACTAAACTAAGAGAAGCAAAATAGAAAAAAATACTTGTAACAGTCTGACAGCAAAAGAAATACTTCACAACAACACCATCAATATCATAATTGCAAAAGCATTCACCACAGGAGAAAATGTTTCCACTACCAACCAGTCACTTGACAAAAATTACATTTCATCATTAACAGAATTTCTTTAATGCATTATTAAAGCCACAAAACAAGTGTGATGAGCTGCTTTCTCCTCCTGCCCCCCTTCCCTCCCCCACTGTAACCCATATATTGCCATTAATATATTTGGCTAATCAAACATAACCGCACAGCACACAGAAGTCAGCCTCCCAGCACAGGACGAGTGACAGTAAAGCTGCTTAGACCTGCATTTAAGAACCTGAATGTTTCAGAGCACTAGAACAACCTATGTGCTGTTCGCTGAAACAAAAAAGAAAATTAAAAAGAGGACCTGCTTTATATATTAATTTCCTAGAAATTCCAGTGATCTCCCCAGTTTAGGGTTTTTCTGGGGAAGGGGGTGCAGTCTCTTTTTTGTTGCC
The DNA here is from genome assembly GCA_013398015.1 of Oreocharis arfaki. Classification (NCBI taxonomy): domain Eukaryota; kingdom Metazoa; phylum Chordata; class Aves; order Passeriformes; family Paramythiidae; genus Oreocharis; species Oreocharis arfaki. Next base: position 61,298 of record VZRR01004102.1, on the reverse strand, counting down.
TTTTTCTTAAAAGATTAAACATTATCAGCAGGCCTTTACTCCAGAAGAATCTGAATCAGCTTTTAACTAACTGCATCATAGTAAAGAAAAATACTTTTTCTCTTCCTGGGCAGATTTCTAGATGACATTTGTATCATATCTTGCTCAGAAAAAGATCCTTTGTTGCCTATAACCCTGCCTATCTAAAGGGGCCATCTCTTTCTTCTCATTAATACTTGTTTCACAGAGAATTTATGCTAAGCAGCTGAACTTACAGCTTATACCTATGCAAAAAAAAAACCTCTCAAAATCAAAACTACATGGAGAAGAGTATGGAATACTTGCTGCTGAAACCTGAAACAAACTTTATACTAGTCTTTGAAGATATGCGTTGTTATTTGAAATTTCCACATTCCAAATTAATTTTTTCACATTTCTAGTAAAATTTCTCATGATCTATATCAAAACAACAGTTTCTAAAAGTAGCTCGACAGAAATACATGTGCTGTTTATTGCAAACCTTAAAATTACATGACTCCTGTTTGCAATAACAGCAGTTTGCCTCCTTGACCATGAGGACATTAGGTTCTCAAAGTAGTCACCTTCCAGTGACTGCGTGTACTTTTACCTTGAAATAGAAGTAAGATAAGTAGTGTTAATTTCCTCCCATTACCACCCTTCCCCCCGCCTACTTAGAAAAGCTTTCTTGAACATAACTCAGCACAAAGCACAGACAACACCTTTTCTGTTGCTGTTTCCAAACTTTTTCACCTGATCTGTGCCTCACCTGGTAGTACAGCACATCTGTTATCCAGAAGCAAATAAACATCTTTGTGTAAAAATAGATTTTTGGATTTTTCTTTAAGTCCACTATATATTTGTTAACAATTGAATCTCAAGAGTTCCTGATTCACAACTGAAACAGCCCCCCTGATCTCTAAGATACTGGAAGATGCCAAAGTACTGCGTGTAAGCTTCTTGGACAGAATAAACGTAATACATCAGAATTCCTCTTTTTATCGCAGCATTTACTGTTCTGTTCAGCATTTACCAAACTATTAACCATACCTTCTCCGGAGTAATATTCAGTTGGTACAATATTTTCATCCCAAATAATCTTCTCTGTGGGATAGAGAGGCATCTGGTTGAGTTGCTGAATTTGAGATATTCGTCGCTCATGACGGGAAACCTAAAGAAAGGAAGCATTCCAAACTTCTCTAAGTCAAAAAGAAACAATGGAGATATTTTTGAAATACAGACATTAATTCATGAGACTACTGGTGGTCACGTGCATTTTCTCCATCAATATTTTTTAATTAAATATTTTAATATAACTAGATGCACACAGTGACATCAGAAGATGAACAAACACATAGTCCAACTATTGGTCAGAGTACTCGAATCAAACAATGCTCTGGCTATTTAGCAGACCAAAAATGGCACAACAGAACTGAAAATATTCAGTCACGGCTTAGCAGAGAATCAAATTCAAATAAAACTTATTTTACTTTCCCCCCCTGATATGGTCAGTACCTACCTAACACTTCATTCAGTAACAGTTCATTCAGTAACAGTTAGTCTTTATTTCCTCTTTGGAACACAAAAAAATCTATCCAATACTATAATATGTAATCTGAACAAGTATCTCTCCATGGCATCCATAGGCCTCTTAACCTTAGAAAACTACATGAACAATTTTTTAAGAAATCAACAACCACAAAACAAGCTTATAGAAGAGATTTTAAAAAACAGCTATGCTATCCTAATACTGGTATCAGATTAAAAGCCTACAGTAATATTGGTATATCTTGAATATCCAAAAAAACCTGGTGTGCATCTAACAGTATTTCAAACTGGTTTGAGGCCCAAATAGGTACTGAATATCTAGATCTACTTTAGCAGATTTTTTTGTTTTTAAATGGGACAAAAGGGTTACTGAATTAAGAACAAAAACTTTTTCAGAAGAACTCAAAACCATTACCAAGACTCTCCTTATTGACCTTTAAAATTACACCAAAAAGCCACACTTTAGTTTCTTATGGAAACTACATTTATGAACAGGCATTTTTAAACAATTTATATGGTTTTAACCCCCAACTTAATACGCCAACTACTGCTATAACACTGACATGGTTCATAGGTAGTTCAGCAAAACATCCTGAATGACTACTTTACTTCGGTGTAGTTGCTGGATGTAGCTATGCCCTGAGTTTCCAACAGAAAAAGCACAGGCAGCATTAAGGATGCTTTTACCAGCAATTCCAGCAGAAACTCCTTGTCGTGGCTCGTGTCCTCCCCCTCGGCCAGGGCCGGCAGCAGGCACAGGTACGACGCCACCTGGTGGAGAACGTTGGAGCTGCACACCGAAAGGAAAGAGAGAAGCCTGTCACACCGAAACCAGAGACAGCACTTACTGCAGCTTCTTTTTCCTTAAAGGAAATTCCAGCTGCCTGTTTTGACCAGAGACAAACAATTACAGCTCGGTCTTTAAGTAAACTTCGTGTATAAGGTGTGAGCTGAACCTCTCACCTCCAATAAACACGGCAAGGGATGAGTATCTGTTACTGTTTCAAGACCTGACACACAACTGAACAACAAAGCACACACTGCCTTTGTCAAAATACATACTGCTATCCTTTCACTCACAGCATTTACACAGTTAATACAGTGGCATGCTTTCATGATTTCTGTTGTAGTTCTTCTACAGAACAGAGTAAAAAAAAAATAAACTAAACAAATTAGAGGTTAACTACTGCAAGCTAATTAGTGCTACAACTACTGTAAGCAGCTAGCTTATTTTCCAGCAAATTAGTACTTTCTTACATTCATAGAATAAAAGAAAAATAAAGTTATTTTTTGCTACTAGTGGACCCAAACTCTGCCTGTCTCCCTATTTTAGCATATGTAAAGGCACTGTGATGTGTCAGAAGGAACTGGTAAGTCATGTGAGAAAGCACATAAGAAGTCAGAAAGAAAAAAGGGCTAAAAATCTGTTAAATTTTATCATACTGAGAACGAAGAATTTAAATTTCAATTTGATAACTTACCTAAGAGGTCCAAATAACTTCACCAGTGCATCACGGGTATCTACTGCAGCTACATTTGAAAGTGCAAAGTCATATAACTCTGGGAAATGTGCAAATGCTGCTCTCTACAAAAGATCCAGGCATGAAAACTGGATGTAAGCATATTAATGAAACAATTTAATAACAGTTTAAAAATTCAGAAAAAAGCATAGCTTCTTCTGATTCATAACACGCACTACTCTATGGACCCTACCAGAATAGAAACACAAGCCAGATTAAATCTCCATTTTTCTTAACACCATCTATTTGTCATCCTGGACTCCTGACAGAGTATCTTTGTTATACACCCTTCTATCAGCATGTGCTGCCATTAAAATAAAACATAAGGGAGCAGATACGTAGCTTTGCAGGCAACTGAGAAAAGCAAGGAACAAGTTTAACTTAACCAAGAGACCACCACTGGCACACTGATCTTGAGGAAATGCTGCCACCTACTGCATCATCACAGGGTCCTACAGCATCCTGCTTTCCCTTCTTAAACAGACTTAACAGGAACAGCTCATGTTGGTAACACAAGGTCCAAAATGCTGATGTTTTGCTAGAGCATATTATTTAGCCATAGTCACATCCGCCACACTGAAGTGTTACATGTCTTCAATATGGTACAGGCAGTCAGGCTAAAGCTATTTCTGTGACTAAACAGGGAAAATAAGGGGTTTGATTCAGGAAATAACCTCATGCCTATTCCAGATGCAAATTAGACTGGAACAGCAAAACCAATCCCTCTGTCTCTCATAGGTACGTTATCCTCTGCTTACCTGTAGAGAAGTAATTCTATCATAGTGAATTGTGGTCATCTCATTCTCTGTCAAAGCATTTCCAGTCTGATCATTGATTTCAAAGCCAGTGTAGAATTTGAGCATATCTAAAAGCTGAGACATCATCAACATAAATTAGTGGATTAACAATAAGAGACATCCAACTACAAACAAAACCACAATTTAAGAGGACAAACACACAAACAAAAACTCTTCAAAGTTCTAGAAGAAATGGACTAAGAAGCAGTATCTACATTTTATACGTGGCTGATGCACAAAATAATTTTCGTTAGGTATCTCATCCGCAAGCCATCAAAATTCCAGTATAGCCCACAATCAATATGGTTTCTTGATATACTAGTACTTGAAACTGAAACTAATCACAGTAAGGTGATCTCAGGCAGAGGCTGTCACTGAACCCAACTTACGGCTTGCTGCTACCAAAAGGGAGAGGTCTTGCATCCTTCTGCCCTCTCTGATGGCAGCTCTGAAATTCATCCTACCTTTCAAACGGATTATTTAACTTGGAGGAAGAAAATTATTCAGATGTGCTGCTGGCTTTGTGTTCCATCAATACTGACCCTCAGAGAAAATGAACAAGTGCCAGAGATGGGAGACAGCAAGCAGCAGGAAAAGCAGCTGGGATGCAGGAAAGGGGACAGATCTTCAGATCCTGCCATAAGAAAACAATATACTAGCTATGAGTGAGTAAACTGAAGGACAGGAGTGAGAAACAGCTGCACTGCAGAACAGTGTGAAGTCAAAATGAACAAGAGAAGAATGCAGCAGTGAAAACTTCTGCTATGTGTGTGGTAAAGCATGCCAGAAGCTGCACTGCTTTCTACCCTTTACTTCTAAGAACTTTCCAAACACAGAAGCAGAAATACTACTCTGCCCTTGTGAGACCCCACCTGGAGTACCGTGTCCACCTCTGGGGTTTCCAACACAAAAACCCCATGGACTCGCTGGAAAATGTCCAGAGGAGCTTACTGTAAGGCTGAAGCACCTCTTCTCTAACAACAGGCCAAGAGTTAAGAGTGTTCAGCCTGGAGAAGAGAAGGCTCCAGTGAGACCTTATAGCAGCCTTTAAAGTACCTAAAGGGAGCTATAAGAAGGATGGATATGGACTTTTCACAGGACATGTAGTGATAGGACAAGATGGAATGGCCTTAAACTGAAGGAGGGCAGGTTTAGATTAGATAGCAGGATTAAGTTTTTTATTGTGAGGGTGGTGAAGCACTGGGACTGGTTGCCCACAGAGACTGTGGACGCCTCATCCCTGGAGGTGTTCATGATCAGGCTGGATGGAACTCTGAGTAACCTGGTCTAGTAGAAGGTGTCCATGGCAGGGGGCTTGGAAATAGATGATCTTTAAGGTCCGTTCCAACCTAAGCCATCCTATGATTCCATGAAATGTAAGAGCGGTAACACACATAGGTACAGGTAAGAAAGAATTACTGTGTGAAAGATTATTAAATAAACATGTAGTTTGCATCCAAAGAAAAGCTTATTTTAAACAAATAAAAAAAAACCAACTGCAGCATTCTGAAACAAGGGAACGAGAAAGTTCTTTTCAAGAACTTGTATCTCACCTGGCAGAAGAGATGACCCTCTTTCTCTCTTTTAGCAAGACTAGACAGGTAACAGTGAACAACAAGATGGGAGTCATCCAACACTGTATTAAACCAGCGCCGCGTGGGAAGCAAAGCCTGTGGTAAATAACCTCACATTAATACAAGCAGCTCTTCAAAAAGGTTAGAAATCCTGGCTTCTCACAATTTTCCATTTCAAGAAGGCATATTAAGATAGATTGCTGCAGTTATTTGCATATCTAATACCCTAACAGAGGTATTAAAGCAGCATTTATGTATGCCAAGACACTGGGTTTATGCAGGAAAGCTGCTATGAACACGGTCCTTTATGTAACTCGGAGCCTGGCATGAACTTGCCATTAGTGAGAATTCATCCTGCCAGTAAAAAAGGAAATTAAACAAACCAGTTATTCTGCTACTGTCTACATAATGATTGTGTGCTACAAATGATATGTCAAACTCCTTCAGCATTGTTTTAAATGTCTGTTTTCTACACTAATTTCATTAATTTTAAGCTCATCTTCCTAAAAATTGCCAACTGTTTCTTCTAAATATGATATGGTATCTTCTCTTCTTTGTAAAATACTCAAGTATTTTTCAAATCTTCAATAACAACAAAACAGAGATCTTTTCTTCTGAATGTAAATAGCTTAAGCTGCTGTATGTAGCAACAGCACACAATAATAGACCACAACAACTAGACAAATATTAGTTGTTCTCTACAGACTGAATTTAGAAAGCCAAAAAGCATCAGCATGGTGTTTAGAACGATGATGAAAAAAATTAAAGAATCTGAAGCAGAAAATGTTGATTGCTCTGCACAATAATTACAAAACCAAATCCATAAAACTGTAAGAAGTCTCCATTGAATCATTACTTTCAAATCACCAAATCACCAGTTCTGATGGCGGTGTAAGCACCGTAATATGAAACAGTAATATTCTGAAAAAAGCTTCAACACAAGTAAAAAGAGCCCATCGACGCAGTACATGCTACACAGGCAAAAAGACTTGGATTTACAGCTAATTTCTCATTTGCTTGCTCCAATCACTTAAAGAGGCTTTATAACCTGTCTGAATTCTAACCTTTCCGTAGTACCTAGAGAGAACCAATATTAAATGTGCTGCTTCTAAGCATTCTAAGTCAGACAGACTTTAGTTCACCTTCCAACATATTTTCCCTTATCAGAGTATATTACATACATAAGACAGCAAGCTCTAATTTAAATTATTCATCCCATTGCAACTACAAGCACAGACTACTTAAGCGATTTAACAGTTAGCCTGCAGAAATTCACCACAAAGCCATTTTAAAGCTCCCTGTGATACTCTTTCAGAAAACTCTAGTCTTCTTTCAGAATGCCTTCTGAACCTGAAGTAACTCTAAATAAATAATTGCTCATGAAAGATATTGTAAATGAATGCCTTTTACTTTTAATACTGGTACTGTGGTGCTTAAAATTGTCTCATTTACCTGGTATCTGCTGAAAAATTTCACTAAACCTTACTCCACCTCTTATTACTCTGTAATAAACTGCAGATCACCAGACCTGGTACTTATATATAATGAACTCTATCAAAAGGGAATAGCTTGCATTTCAGAACTACTGCTGCTTTCTGGGATTTAACATAGTAACACAAAGATACTTTAAGTGACCTGTTATGCATTGGGAAGAATAATTCTGAATTATTCCTACCAGATTAAATCATCACACATTTTCAGAACCTGCCAGTATTATTACCACTATTCCAATTAAATCCCCTTCACGGAGCACTTTAGGATCCTAGCTTTGTCTAAGAATTCATCTGGCTTACCAACATTGCTGGTCAGTTCTCAATATGGATGCAGTGCTACAGCCTCCTATTTACAGACAGAAAATCACTATTAAACAACCATGTGCACAGCTGTGACACAACCACCTCCTATTTGGAATAAGGCTGTAATAATTACTTCATGCACTTAAACCCTAGAAAAATACATCTGGAAACTGGCTGAATCAATTTAATAACTTACCTCAAGGTCTAGCATGAGTTCAATAAACCTCTCACAATAATGAACTTTGTCCATAGAAATAGGACCTAGATAAAAAAAAGTAAAAAAATTTAAACTGATCCACAGCACAATATATTTACACTTGTACAATTCTTTAAAAATTAAATAAATGCTACAAATATAACAGTATTAATTTTAATCTTGTTAAAAGCTAATTAAAACATTCTTCTTTTTCTAAAACAATCCTTTCTTATATTCAAAATTCTTCTGGTTAGCAATGAAAGAGTAATAGAACCAGAATTTCCGGAGTGACTTTATCAACTTTGAAAAACCTTGAATGCAACATGCAAAAATGCTCATTTCCACGAGATATCACTGGCCTATTATGTTTGTTAAGAACTTTTAATGCCATGTACTCAAAAATACATTTTTAAAAGCTGCAAATAAAATGTGTGCAAAAGGCCTTGACCATATTCAAAGGTACTCAGTGGTGACTACTAAGGGGCCTTTAGAATCACGTCAGAACACACACTAAGTCTCCTTTAATGACTATCTAATTCTTTCAGCCCCCAAAGAACTGTTAAAGTAAATCTTCCTTAAAAAAGGGCGCAGCAAATTTAGGAAAACAGAGAGGATAGGTATCCTTTCTGAGAAAGCCACATCACACAAAATTTACCCTTACTCTCAGGCAAGAGCTGAAGTTTGCTAAGAGTTTAACAGCAAAAGCAAAACTCTGGGAACTGATTTCACCCAAATTGTGCTGTGCTTAGAGCACAATAACCCTTTTCTGTTAAAAGGCTAACACCTTCCTCTACAAGCACTTTTCCTTTCTAAATCAGGCAAGCAGATAATTTTGCTTGTCACAATGACTCAAGAGCAATCAAATCTTACAGAATTTTACTTCACATAAGCTTTTGTTCTCACTGTAAATCAATGGTATGAACAGACAGAGCCTTATGATATGCCTTTATACCACCTATTTAACAAGGCATCTAAGTATGTACGAAATGCTTTAATGCTTTAAGGCTCTAAGCACACAATAAAGAATATCAGTTTCCAGAAATATTGTTTTTACTAAGTACATACCGAACAGAAGAAAGTTTAAAGTAGCTTTTTGCTGTTTCATCTTTAAAGTATATAGAGATTTGAATATTAATTCTGATACGAAATCCATGCAGACAAGCACAGATTTCACTACAAGCCCCACGTAAATAAGGTCCCCAGCCTCAGGCTGATATCCTAAGGACTAGCTGCTTCAGCAACAGAAAAGATTTTAACACAGATTACCAGATAACAAAGTAACATAAGAATCACAGTTACCTGAGACAGGTATTGACTTTAGAACAGAAATGAACTTCTGAATGAGCTGTGAAAGGAATCTTCTTTCTCGATATGCTCTAAAATTGGACATATGACAGAAGAATTAGTACTCCTTAAATGCAGACTAGAAGTATATTGTAGGTTTCACTAATACAAAGTTAGCTGCTTCAGAATTTATATAATGGTAGTAGGTTGCTTTGAAACACACTTAAACTGTTCAGATTATAACTTTTCTCTCTGCACCCAGGCAGACAGACTACCAGTCTACATTTTTAGGCACAGAAACTGATTAACAACCCATTCTTCTTACTGTGTCAAGGAGAAGCACGTGTCCTCCTACACCTTACCACATTGCAACACAAAGGCATTGGAACATTTAATTTCGGTGAGATAAACACAGATTTATTGAAATACTTGCATAACCTATATGCCTAAGAGCTAAACATTTGCTAAAGGTCATGAAAAAAGTGAGTAGCTGTATGAATATTCTTTTATGTTTTTATCCTATAGCTCAAAGATTTGATATCACAAGTTCATCGATCAAATAACATATAAAGTTCTAAACAGTATTTTTCAAAGACTACTGAAAAACAAAACAGCTTCCAGGAGGCCATATATGCTCAATACTTATTTGCCACAGGATTGCTAAAAAACACTTTTAAAATTAAAACTACATACTTTAGCTGAAACACAATTAATGCATTAAGGAAAAAAAGGTTTCTGTAACATACTGCATTCTTGATTCTTCATCCATTTTTGCATCATTTTTCTTAATTAGATTCCAGAATTTTCTTAGTTTTGGTGTCTTTTTCAGCTCTTGTTCTAGTCGATTCTGAAATGTTAAAATGTTATTCAGTCACCAAAGAACCTTGTTTTCATGAGACAAAAATACAGTCCAGTCTTTTTATTAAAAAAGAAAAAGTGTATAACAAACTAAAATAAAGAGCAATCTGTGGCTCTTTATTCTCAGTAAGTATCACTGTAAAACAAAAACGTAATAATGCTAGAGAGAGTCCAGCCATGACTAGATGTCAACTCCACTGACTCCCTGTGACCTCATGGCCTTGCCTACAAATTATAGCTTGAAGAAATTATAAACAACAAAGCTCAGTTTTATGAAAAATTACATAAAAAATATTATTACATGGGAATTTGCAACAAACAAGAAAGAATTTAACAAAGCACACCAAAATATAATTCCATAGCAATGCTGTAAATATTAGAGTTCCTTAACAGTATTCCATAAGAATTTACTTTACACAACTTGGATAATGCCTAGAAAACTGCTCTGCCAGTTAACAGTGTTATACTTACAGGTTGTAGAGCCATCCACATCGGTAAGGAAATGAGCTGCTGCACCTGACCTCTGATCAAATCCACTTCCTGTTAGAAAGTTACAGATGAAAAAAAATTTTAAAACATTCTTACGTTTTCTGATATGCCTGTCTTACAAAATACATCAATGCACGTTACCATCTGACAAAAATATTTATATTGTTCTACTATATTTCACAATTTCCTAACAGGAAACTGCACTACCCAGTAACACTTCTGTATTTTAGGTTCTTTTCATGCAGTCTGTCAATTCTTAATACTTCACCAGGGCCCCATCCATGCAAGTATTTTTAGCACAAAAGCTGCTGAGAACTGATGTTCCTTCTCCAGTCACCACTTCTTCTTGAACTCAGCTTTCCTACCATGCTTTCTCTACTTGTTTTTAATCTGTTCCTTCTCTCCTGTAGCCCTTAATTTATCAAGTTTCTCTCACTTCTTCTACACACTTCCCATTGTCTGAAACAAATAATTTTCTCCATGTCAGTTCACATGCGCTCTCTCCAACTCTGCCTGTGATTTGGATCCACAAAGTTTTCCTTCTTTCCTAACTACAACTAACATCTCGAGTATGTCTTCATGGACAAATACTCCGCTCTCAGCATTCTGAAACTTCAAACTTCAGTGCTCTTCACTTAAAACTCTTACTGTGATTATTCCATTCTGCCTTTCACAAAGGACAGCTTCTAATAACAGCGTGCTTTTACAGGCACATTTCCACCGGCTTCCCTACCTTGTTGTATTAGAAATGTGCTCTACAAGAAGGATTCTGTAGTCACCATCAAACTATTTAAAATGAAGACGCATTGTACCATGGACACTACAGAAAAATACTATCTCAATAAATTAAATACATAAAGCTCAAGATGGTTACTGGCTCCCAAAATCATTCCTAATCCCAAAATCAAATAATACATTTTCTAAGTTGTTTTGTCTGAGAGAGAATTTTGTTATTTGTGCAGACCCAGTAATACATCCCATGTGCAACGTAAGTAAGAAAAAAGCCCAACTGCAAGAGAGGTTAGAGAGCACTGCTTCATATAACACGTAATAGTAAATTATTCTTCCTGCTTGCTATTTAGGATTTTTAACTCTGTTTTAACTATAGACTGAGAACATAAATTGGTCCAATGCTTTCTTAAAACTAACTTAGGAGAACTGCAGATAAAAATTGTATCTAAACCTGGTTTCAAAAGCAAAAAAAGCCCCACTGTCTTTCACGTTAGTTAATGGAAATAATTTTTGTGCTATTTCCTAGGCAGACTAAAAAGAGCACAGTCGTAACTAATCTGCTTTTAAATGTAAAGCACCTTTTCAAATATAAATATATCAATTTTAAAGTACCACTTTTAATACAAAGCAAATTTTAATACAATACAAAACTTTATATTAAATCCTGTCTTTATATTGTCTAACTGCCAATCCTCCAGTTTCAAGTCTCATGCATGACCTTGAGTCAGAGAACAGCAAATGTGATGAGAGAAACAAAGTAAGAGTCAAAACAGAGGGTAAAAGCCCCCTGGTACCGTCTTTCCCTTAAACCGGAATTTTGCTTCATCTGCCTTGTAAAAAGAAATTGCACAAACTAAACTGCTATTAACACAGAGCAGCATAAACACACTGGAAATGTTACAGTTACTTTTAACATACCAAACTATTGAAGCAGTGATCAAGGAAAAGCAGCAGGACTGTCTGTTCATGCAGAGAGTACTCACTCTCATTTTCAACCAGCAATGCCTCCAGTATGCATTTGAAAAAGAAAGGAAAGTGTTCTGGCCTTTTTTTGAATGTCTAGGAATAGAAGAGGAAGATAATTTTGAATCAGGTCCATACAAATAATTTCCATCTTAATTTACATAACATAGCTTAAGTTCTCTAAATCCATTTAAATCTATAAAAGAAGGGATTACTTTTTCTCATTTTTATTTATTCTGATCAGGCAGCACAATCAAAACAGACTAATTATGTCCTCCTGACAAGGGATCCTCCCCCTATACCCTCTACATAATCTAACAGGTGATGCACAGGACAAAGTGACCAAAAAGCACGAGTGAAATCTTGTGGGAATGTTCAACTAGTTACTGCACAGAAATACTGTAAAATGTCCCAGGCAGAAGGAAAGTGGTAGGTTTTGGCCAAAACTATGGCAGCTCTAAGTGCTCTGCAAAAACTGAGCAGGTAAAAACCACCAGAGATTAATTATAGTCCTGGAACTTCCATTCAGCTACCGCAGCAGGAAAAAGATAAACTAAATAATCACCAAGATAAAACAGTTCCTTTACAAGGGCAGTCATGTACCAAATAACAAATTTAACTAAGCTGCTTGGAACGCAACGTGCACCTGTCATTTTACATCTAGTATGTATGCCAGAAGAAGAACATACAGACATCATATGAGCAAGTTATTAATCCTTTGTGCTTCGGCAGCACTCAAGTAATGGCACATACATGGATGTAAGTGTGCTTCTGAAACAATGCCTGCATAGGATGTATAACTAGGCTCACATTGTTGAGACGGCCTGTGAAACCCGGATTGTTTGTAGAAACACTGAATAATTTCTAAACTTATTATTACCAAAAAAAAAAAAGCCAAAACAAACCAAAACAAAAACCCCAAACAAAAAAACCAGCTGAACAATATACACAAAAGAAGAGTATGACATTAAGACATTACTTTAGTATAAAGCAAAAAAGGTACAAAATGATGTTCATATGCTTTAAGCAAGACATTATTGGATAATATGTCAGAATTCCAGTGGTGCCCTCTTATATATACAGACACATAAATCCTTTTTTTCCTTTCAATATCAGAGCAAGAACTTCTCTGTAAATACCCAACTTCTGTCAAGTGCCAAAAAAGCAAATGCTGGTGATAATGTCTGGCATCTCATAGCAGAACCAAGGACGTCCACACCAGAAGGAATCAAGTAATTTTTCACCTGTCCATTCCCTTCTCCACAAAAGAACACAAAGTTTAAAACACCATATGAGATATTCCAGCTAAGGCAAGATTTCCTTTTAACACTACAAGCTCTTCTACCTTCTGTCACTGTAAGGGAGCACATTGTAAAAGCCGCAACTTGCGGATCAAAGTCAATTCTAGCTGCAATCGAAATCAGTTACCTCCCACGCAGGGACATTCTCTCTGAACTTCTCATTCACCATACAGCAGATTGACATTAAATATGCCTTACTGGACACCTCTGGAGAATAATTCACCCATAGGTAATTTTCAAGGTACTGACTGTGAAGAGATAAAGAGTATTTCATTAGTTGCAGCCACCCACATAATCTGTCACTCATTTAAAAGAGCAGTTATCCACAAGGTTTTTTTCTTCCTCCTTCTCCTGAAAGCCATCTTCATAGTTTGTGAGTAGTTCCTCAAGTTACCTCTCATCTAGGTCACTGAAGCAAAACTTGTTAGACTCAGTAACTGCTAAAACTACAAGAGACAAATGAGTTTTTTATCAGGAAGACACATTCACCAGCAGGTTTTCAAGTGCAAGAAGCAGCCACAGCTCCACACAATTTCATAATACAAATTCATGTTGATTTTCCAAAAGAATAAAAAAGAAAAAACTTCAGTTGTCTACAGAATGTCATATTCAGCATTTCCAAGCATAAGATGCAAAGGACAACTACTATAAAACTGTATCTGTATTACTAAATAACCTTTCTTGTAAAAATTCAGGAATCATTGAGACATCATCTTTCACGCTTCTAATCATATAAAGGCAATAAAAATAATGCATATTGTGCAACTAAAATAAAGCTTTGAATATTAAGGGAGTGGTTAAATGCTTTCAAGATGAAAAAGATTGCTGGACACTGGAAAATTGCACCTTCTCTGCAATGAGCATTTCTTCTTCTTTAATATTGTCTATTTCTCATAGAAGAAACTCTCGATACTAGATCTTAGGAGATGAGAGGCTATTTGGACTGTCTCTCTCCTTTAATTTCCTGTGCAAGACAGTTACATCTGAGCAGGCAATCCCTAAATCCAGTCTCACACCCTGGGCTATTTTATCAACTGCCACCAGAAAGTAGAAAGCTTTGTTTCTTCCTAAACAAGCTGCTCATCTATTCCTTCCTCTCAATGCCTGCTCTAGCACTCATTTAGACCCTCATGAGACAGCTCAGTTTTACCTATTTATTTTTTTCTAGCTAACTCTTGTGTGTGTACAGTAAGGTAATTCAATAGTTACAGAAAAGGCAAGTGCCAGAGATGGTGGTGCATGTCGAACTTGTATGCAACCAGGAGCTGAAGGCTCAGTAACAGAGAGGGATTAACCCTTTCTGGGGGCTCAGTCAAAATGCACAGCTCTAGACGGAGCTCCGACAAATTCATAAGCACACACAAGAAGAAATACACACTGCTTCCCAAGAGCTTGGATTTGCAAATGGAAGGGGAAACATCCCCCAAAAATCCACAGAACATTTCACCTGGGAATTCCAGTAGACTTCAATATGTTTTAATAAAAATACTATGATGTCTCCAGGTGAGATAAGCATACATGAGCAAGAATGAAGGACAGGAAAATCTCACAAAAGGTAAAGACAGAAGAGCTTAACAGACAAAGTGGGCAAAGGGTAGGGAACAGCGAAGAAAGGAGAGAAAATTAATGACAGGACAAATGGCAGTAGATGTGGCCATAGACCAGAAAGTACTACAGCTACGTTAGAGGCTGATGACATTAAGAATGTTCACAGAGAGGACAGGAACCTCTAACTCCATGCTACTGCTGACATACAAATCCCAGAAGTCCATTGCATGCCACTGTTAGTGTCAAACCCTAAACCATAATGTACATTTTTCTCTTCTGCACCTTTTCTAATTAAGAAGCAGAAAACTGAGGGAAGTTTGTCCTTTTGTAGTTACTGGTATTAAGTTACGGACTTGAGCCTTTTTGAAACAAACAATCTACCTCAAATAAAAAACATCTCATTGTACTTGTTCTTCAGATTTGATAGATAAAAGAGCCAAACAGAACATAAAATATTGTGTTTTTAAATACGTACATATTGCGAATACTTATTTTACATCATTTTAGACAAACGCTAAAAGTTCTTCCAGGAAAGTCAGAAGCAGTTGTAAACTACTGTTTAAACAGATTTCCATTTCTTTTCAAGAGAAGAAAATGTTAATGATGCTGCTGCAGCACAATTCACTTTTAACCTCATAGTAAGAGACTTAGTCCAAAAACTTCCCTGATTTCACTGAGTTCTGATTTAAGGCTTAATGACACATTCCAAATTACAGACCCAAGTTTTTCACTTATTTCATTCATACTCTCTTTCTCAGTGCACCACTTACACTAGAAATTGAGAACCACAAAACAAGACACTCTGAGATGTTACTTACATTTACGGAATTATTTCCTCTTTAAATTAAGCTCTCCTCACGTAATTTTCTTCCGTACACAATTCAAGGTCTTATGAAGTATGGATGAGTACACTACCTTCAAACTGTCTTACTGCCCTGCATTTGCTTCTCATCTTTACAAGTTCCTATGAAAAAATAACTCCAAATTTCCATCCCATTAGCTTACCTGAATTCAAGAAGCATTATCTTTCTAATCGCAAACCTAAAAAGGAAAAAGTAATCAATTAAAACGGGAAAGAAAGCCTCCCACACACAGCTGCATGGAAAATGGCTATATTTTCCCTTATTTCTTTACACAAGGAAACTTGTAGAAACACTCAAGAATTCAGGTTCTGAAAACTCAGGTTTCTGTCCTGACATTTCCATGCAATAGCAACCACTTGAACGCAGAAGCAACTGCTCTAACACTGTGGAAGCTAAAGTTCATAGAGGTTCATTAAGCAATTAAACTCATATCTTAAAGAAATTCATGTAGGTCTTCTAAATATGAAGACACCACTTCCAGCAGCCTTGAAGATACAAACTCCTAGAAGCTGAGAGTGTCTCCTAGGAAACTACAATTATATATTTAATCTGTTAATAATGGTATTTTTTCTTAGTGACTGGAAAGGGAAGTTTGCTTTGATTCCATATGACAAATTCTTAGATTGCTTTCATACAAGAATACTACAGGGAATTCTCTGCAGTGCTTGATCTTCCCCAAAGAGCTCCAGCTACACTTACAACTCTTTTCTGTATACAGAGCTGCAATCTTGGATTGGTCTCCCCCATCTAACAGTACAATTCATTGAAACTAGACTTTCCCTTCAGCAACCAGAACAGTGAAGAAAGCTAGAGGCAGTGCACTCATCAACAGTTTTTTTTTCTTTACATTTCCTAGTGACAAAAGAAGGGATCAGCCCTCTATAACCATCACGACAAAACCAACATAAAAGACAACAGACCACCAGGTAAAGGGACTTAAAAATATTTAAATCCAACCATCACGTTTAAGGTTTATGAGCTTAGGAACTCTCTCATTACTCTCTTAGGAACTCTTTTGTTATTCGGACTTTGAAATACCATAATGATTAAATTACTTAAATGCACTTGAGTAATTTTCATCTGCTTTCAACACATAGACGAGTTTTAAAGTATTCTATCAAACATTAGAAACAACTCCAACACAGATGATCTTGGAATGGTGGTAAATAAGAGAAAGCAACTGGTGTACTTACTTTGACCTGACAATTTCTTTTGCATATACATCTTCAATGACCTATGGAAAAAATTTTAAGATAATTTTATATACCTGCTAAAGTGATTCAAAATGCATTAAGACATCTTACCTGAATTAGTTACTCTCTGCTTACTGCTATTAAAATACTTTTAACAAGTTTTTCCAACAAAATTGAAAGAATCTGCCCTATCAATTGCAATAGGCACACTGACATCACACGACAAAGAGATGAAGTTCAGCTGCTTATGCACACCCCAGTTCTAACAATCACAGACAAATTCCATCACAAATACTACAAAAAGGCTGAATAAAGGGAGGCTAAACAGGGAGATTTAGGCAAACATCCACAAGGAAAAGAACCTTAACATTTAAGTATCCTGCAGTACACAAAACCAAACACACTATGCCAAATTTTAAACATTCAAAATGCACATATACACCAGAATGGCAAAAAAGTTGTCTGATGGAAGCTCACCGAAGAAGCTTTTAGAAAGAACACAGTTCAGTAATACCTGCATCTTTCATCCTTGTTTGATTTCTAAAAGTAAAACCTCGTCAAGCATCTTTTAACCTCAAAGGAGATGCTCAAAAGTCCTTTGCCCTCATAAATTCTTGGCCAAAATAAACTGAACAAATATAACTGCATGCTATAGCACACCTTCCTAACAGTCCCTACATTTACAGACTACAAATATACAATAAATTACAGTGCCTCAAGCAACTGCTGACCTTCCAAGCAGTCTCTTATACTCCCATATAAAATAAGCAACACCGAATATTGGAACATCAGGGAACAGCTGATCCTCATTCTTTTACACCCCAACAAAATTCCAGTAGAAATAATTACCTTTACATCAAAAGACAATGTTTTCTTCACATGTGGAGCCCAGTATTTATTAGCTAACTGCACAAGAGAAAAAAAAAAAAAAAAGGTTAAATACATACATTTTCATGTTAATGATACAATATACCTACAACACATCCCATCTCAAAACTTTACTTTGCTAGTATCTTGCTTAATTTTAGCTTATGTTAACAACAACTAACAAAATTATGTTTTCTAACACCTATGCTTATAAATCATTTAAGGCTTCTATGCCTAAATCTCTTTCAACAGAAATGTGATTCTCTGGAAGAATTCCAGATGCATAGACTGCTATATAACAAACATTTTCTATTCTTAAGTTACGTCTAACAAATCCATCAAAAATAAACCATGATCTTTCAGGAACTGCAAATCCCAAATTACAAGTGATTCTGCTTCTTTGAGGAATCAGACAAGTAACTAGAGGCTATATATAAACGTCTAGCATTTTAAGGCTCTTTGCTGCAGCAATCTCTTCACCGAAACTCCTGAGCGATGACAAGAGCTTCCCGTGCAACTTTATTCAAGCTTCTTTATGCCCTGGAAGAGGAAGGAAAGCAGATCTCCAAGAAAAAAAAAAAAGAAAAAAAAAAAAAGATGACTTGCAGAAAATCACTTAAAACGTTCAATAACAAGGAATTCCCGGCAGCTTTTCATATGTTAAAACACGCTTTGTAGAGGTGCACAGTGTTCTGCACTAATGAGTTTTGTAGTGCTGCTTTGCAGATCTCGCTTTGTAAAAGCGCGGGGCGGGGGGGAATACCCTCTCGTACATGACAGAGGCATACATCTCTCTTCAATTACGACCAAACAAGACCCTTTCCCCATCACCCACGGCCTACAAAGGCTATTCAAATCCCGAGGAGCCGTCGCCGCCGGAATGGCCCTTCGAGCCCCGGCTGCGGCCGCGGGAGAGGCGGCCCGGGGGCGCCGCCGGAACGGCCCTACCTGTGTCACGTACTCCGCGTTGATCTGCGACACGGTGGGCGCCACGATCTTCTTCGGCGGGGCCGAGGACGCCGCCGTGGCCGCCGCCATGGTGCCGCCGCTGGAGCCGCCCGGCACAGGCCGCTGTCCGCCGGCGCTCCCAGCCCGGCACAGGCCGAGGGAGGGATCTCCGGGCCGAGAGCAGCGGAGCCGGGAGCGCTTCCGGGGCCGGGAGGGCTGGAGCGGCCGCGGGGCGGGCGGGCGGCGGCCGCGCCATCTGCTGCTCCCTCCGTGCCGCTGCAGCGCCCTCCCGGCGCCGCCGCTCCCCCGCTGCCGCCCGCGGCACGGCCGGAGTCGGTGCTGAAAGGCGGGGGAGAAGGTGAGGGGAAAAAAAAACGCACAGGGTTGCTGCCACGCTCAGCCTTCCCACGCTCAGTAAATCAGCTTAGGGGGACTCCTTCTGTTTTATGTGTCACTTAGGGCACAGCTTTCTGTCCCTCTAACGTGGAAAAAATTGTAACATCCAACAACTGCCACCGAGACCCGGGCGGGGGTGAGCGCTCTGACTGAACCTCAGGCCCGTAATTAAGGCCATTTACTTAAGAGTCGGACTAGATGAGCCTTATGGGTCGCTGCCAGCTCAGAATACTCTGAATCTTTTGAAATGTGTGGAGGAAAGGCAAAGGTACAAGGGGAAAATTGCATGCTTAAGGAAGTCAACAGTTTGATAATGCTTTAGAATGGTTTGCAATTAACTTACTCTATTTGGTAAACAGATTAATTAAGGAGGAAATTAACAGACTCCCTGGGGAAGTTACTATGCTTTGTTTCTGGGCTCATTATCCATCACCTGCCACTCGAGTACTTTAAACTTCCAGGCAGGCCCCACTGAAGTCTGTTTGAATATGACCTCCTTTGTTTTGATATCAAGGTGATCTCCATTTCATTTCTTCAGGCAGAGGTTAAACTAAATATTCTTTTTGAAGTTGAATTAGAATGTACAATGGGCATGGGAAAAGTAATGACAGTACCTTGAACAGGATCAGACAATGGCTGCATTCAAATAAATATGGCTACTGCATGCCTTTACTTTAGAAGATCCAGAAAGATGAAAACTAGTAAAATGAAAAAGTTACGAAAGTACCAGTAGCAATTTTTTTAAATAACAAGGATTGAAATTGAAGCTGTAAAACAGTGATAAAAAAGGACAAAGGAATGTAAGTTCATTACCTATAAATATAGGCTGAAAATAGGAAAGCTTCTGAAACTGGCTTTTAGATGGAAGCCAAAAGTTTGATTTAAGATGGAACGATTAGGAGAGGCAAATGCATTTTGGACTTCGTAAGTTTTGTAAAAAAAATTGTAAATTTTCTAGAACCTTCTGCTTTTGACACATCATCAGGCCTGTGTCAAAACCCACAAATTTCCATATGTTATCAAAGCTATGAAACCTCAAGGAAGAATCCACATATACCTAACTTTTGGCGTTTGTGTGTCCCAGTGAGGAGGTCAGTTGTCTTAAATCTCACTACAGTCAATGTGGCAACAGAGGTCCTTCCAAAGGGCAAATCAGGACTAATCTAAGTGCTCTCATTCTCTGAAGGAGCTTCTGATACCACAAACAAATATTAGATGCCTAATGTTAGGCAATATGATTACATTCCTCAGTGAAAATGTCAAATAAAGTGATAAATATCCCCTCCCTATAAATAATATATTAAATTTTTTTCTATACAGGGTATTGCTTATTTAGAGAGTGCTGGGACAGTAGGGCTACAAATGAGTGCCAAAAGTATAAATTAGTGCTTTGGAAAAATACATTGCTTTCATCCTCAAGAGCAGGGCAACCTTTAAAGAACTGTGGTCAGACCAAGCATAACAACACCCAGTGTTGTACCTTTGTCCCCATCTGTGAGTCTCACCCCAGCTCACAACTGTCTATTAAGACTGGTCTCTTGAAAGCCTATATGCTCAGTTTCCCCCAGAGTGGAGGCACATCTGACACTTTCTACTCCAAATTCCTTTGTAACTGAGGAGAAATAAAACCCCGTACCCCATCATCCCGGCAGCCTTCTGTGAACTTCTCCATCTTTCTATACTCATTGGCTTAACATGTCAAGAAAATCAAATATTCCTTTCAAAAACCTGTTAATTCATTCATGAAGACATGTATTATTTAAAAGCCACATATTTGAGTAGATGCAGTTTTCAAGACTATTATTCATTTCTGGGCTGCATACAGTCCTGGTCAATTTATATTCTATGCTGCTTTCTTGCTTAATTAGCTCCTCTTGTTTTGGATGCTTTCCCTTCTATATTATTGTAACCAGGAAAAATGTGCTTTTCTCCTTTTCTTTGTAAACTGTGTACGCCAAGGTCATCAGTAAGCTGTCCATTGCTTTTATTTCAATTATACTCTCCTGAGCCCATGTTCCACTAGAACAGGAAGTACCTTGAGATAATCAGGAGGGGTTGATGCTATGTTTTCTATTTTCTACCTTTTAGATTATTTTAGATTCTACCTAGAGTCACAGAAGATATTAGTTCCTAGAAATGAAAACTCCAGACAATTCATAGATAAAGATTTCCAACACTGATTGATTTTGTTTGTTACTATTTTAGGGTCATCGGTGAGATACGACCAGTGGAACTAGATTCAGCAGTGCCACACTTCTAATATGAACGGTGTCTCACTTTTGACTGTTTCTCTTTCACACAGAGATTTGGCCTTCAGCTTCTTAGACATAAATAAACCCTGCACTGAGATGCAGACTCTGTATAGATACCATCTTGCACCTTTGTAAACTCTGGTGGGAAAGTTTTGTTCCAAAGCAGGTGAAAAATACCAGCAGTGTACTCAGGGTGCAAAATGGCATTATCTTACCCATTCTAGTCATCAAATTCCTTCAAAATTATGAACAGGCATCTTGTCTGATTGCCAACTGACTTTTCTCCTCCAAGCAAGCATTGTGCTGAGACAGATGATTCCCCATGTGCTTCAGCCTGGTCACTGCAGCACAGCTGCAGTGACTATTCCTGGCTCTTTGATCTGGAATGATGGGGTGGCTACTATCACAACCTGTCCTGGTGGCCAGGGGAGCAGAAAAAACGTTCCCCTGACATAAGATGGAATTGAAGATATCGAAACCTTCTTTCCAGGGTGGAGACTCTGTTCCTTCATAGCTGAGGGCATGCTAACACCAGTCTCAGAAAAGCAGCTCACTGACAGACAGCATTGTTGTACTGCCCCATGCTCTCCCATCCAGGGGTTGTTTTACTGCTGTTCCATATGAACAATTTCAAGCTAGGCATAAAGTTCCAGTGCGTGACCAAGGCTGTTGAGTCTTTGGCCTCAATTGCTTCTTGATAGAGACACTGGGGCCTGATCGATAAGAGACACTTCTTCCTTCCCAAATCGTTGACTGTGGCTGTACTTCCCCTTTCAACAGTAGTTTTTTCTCCTTTCTGCATATACTGAATACCCTCAGTGTTTCTTGGCCCTTGTGTTACATAACTCAGAGGCCAAGGGAAGTCTACATCCCCTTTTTGAAAGCAAGCCGTGATTGTTCTGACAGTCATGTTCGGTATGCAGAAAGTCAAAACCAGCTAGGTTTTAATGGCTGAATTGTGCTTTCTCTGGGCACAACTTACAAATATTGAGGTGGTCCAGGTGGTTTTTAATAGAACTATGCTTCTCAGGATGGAGGTCGAAACATCTGGGGTACATCTCACTGCTGTAGGGGAATGTGTTATCTGGCCTAATATCATTGCATTGTACTACAGGTGTACGCTTAGCTTTGGGGAAGTACCTAACTGCACGCTGCACACCTTAATGTGAGGCAGATGAATCTCAGCCTGAGTGACACTAAGCCATATGTTGGGTAGGCTTTCTGTGAAGCAAGCCTGTAAAGCTCAGGAGAACACATCACTTTAAAATCAGCTTTTGTCCTAATTTATTGACTTCTGCACATACACATGAGATTTTTCAAGAGGCATCCCTCTGAAAAGCTCTGAAACCAAAATTTCCACATACGAGAATTTCAAGTGTCATCATAGATCTATATCAACTTGCACATACAGCTTTTCTTCTAACCAAAGGAAGAAAGTGACTATGAATATGCAGTATTTTGAAATAGTTTTTGCAAAGTTATATGAAATAAGTTTTTGAAAGGGATGAGGGGATGAATGGCATATAAATAGAATAATATGTACATTAAGCAAAGAAGATCTGAAATCTCTGTGTGTCTTACTTCTTGAAATTATAGAAGAAATATATTGATTTAAACCCACTTTCAGGTAAATAAAATTTGGAAAAGCTTCTCAAAGAAGATTAGAGCAATTCTTTAACATGTAAAAAGCTTAGGCACAATGACAGGGGGTTATTGCTTTGTTTATAACTCATCCTTCATAGCAGTTAATATTCATATAAACTAAATGTTCAGTCTGTTCATTACAGCTTTAATTCAATCATGTCACGTTGGTTTTACTATTTTATCTATGTGCATTCTTCTAGTCCAAGACTTTTGTCACTGTATTCATCTCATTAAATATGTGTACTTCCACTCATAAATATGGGTACTTTCAAAAATGATGCCTCAGTTTAGTAACAGATGCTTCTTAAAATATTTAGAATTTTAAAGTGTAAAGAAGCCATCAGTAGCATTCTGATTTGTGTATAAATATTTATTTAGCACACATTCTGGCCAATGTACTGCCCTTGATTTTTGTGCAAAAGTTACAGTAACTTCAATGGATATTCTGAGCTCATGACTAGAGGAAAATATGGTTAATTCAGCAACCCAGCTGCTTTTATATCCCAGAATAGCAAGCAGTGCCTTTAGTGAAGGAGATGGTGAAATAGGAGACTTCGTGTCATTCTTAGCTTTCTGTTGCTGGGCTCACATTTGGGTAACAGCTCAAGTTAGAGCAGACTCTGGACTATTCTAATTCTCTTCAGAGACTTTTAGCTCGGTTTCTGCCAGCTGAGGCAGAACAGTGGTAAGAAGCTGAGACCAATGGTCAGAAAAGCTCTAGCAATATTTGCTAAAAATCCCGAGAGAGGCTTTTATGTGATGTAGTTTGTATGTGGAAAAAATTAATATGAAATAAATCGGTTTGATGGAGGAATTTCATCACTGAAATGAGATTTTAAGGGAAATAATTTCCTTTCTGCTAGTGCTAGCATGAGAAGTGCTATAGAAATTTGAGTCTACTGCAGCATCATTGTAAAAGTACATTTTTGATCACATCTCTTTTCTCACAATAAAGAAAAAAAATACAGATTGCAGACAAAACTGTAACGTATCTAATATGCAGCATAAAACTCAATCGAGTCAGCAATTCTAAGATGCTGAGAGCTAGCTCCAGTCTCCTAAAGCTTTCATCCTTGCTTTTCTCTATATTTTCTAGATTTTTGCTAGACATTTCCATTAGCATGTCAGGGTTTTAAAGGAGTATAAAATGGCAATAAAACAGAATACCTACTGAAACCAGCAAATTCACACCAGTGTAATACCAAAAAATAATGTTTTGACTTTTAATAATTCCTTTTACTGAAAAAACTCTTCTACTGTAATATAAACAACAATATTACTCAACAAATCATTTTATCTTATTAGCAAATAGACATTTTTCCTCTGCTGATTGCATTAGCATCAGACATGTTATTCAACACCTGAGGGAATTCCTCGGGAGCTATTCTCACCACCCAAGTACCTGCTATTTTTTAGACCCAAAGTATAAAATACAAGATATAGTACACTACAGCAAACAAGGTTGCCAAGATACTAATCCAAGGTTGCTCTCAGTGTCATGAAAAAATCCTAACATGTTTTGATCTTAAAAATTATCCTCAGATTGGCTGCTACACTCAAGGTGTCTAGATAGCTTAGCAGATTTCTACTTCATTTAATAGGACTGTATTGTCACTAATAGGAATCTCTGCTGTGTTTTCAGGATCGTCTTAGAAATAAAATAAACTAGAAATTGAGGAAATCATCTGATTTTCTGTAGCCTAGCAGGCGACTTTTGCAAACACATACTAGGGATTAAAATTAAGACTCCAAAAAATGCACAGATAAAATAACGCCACTTTGCATCCAGATAGTGTTTTCCTTTATGCCAATAGGATTTGAGTGCAGTACATTAGCAGTACAAAGGGGAGACACCATGCATAGCTGGCTTCTTTAGTTTAGGAACAGTCTTTTACTATTTTAAATAGCAGTGGCCACGTTTCTGTTTCCCCTTCTTCACTGTCAGCAAGGCACATTCCAGTGCTACAGGCAAAGCTGGACAAAGGAAGAATCCATGTGCTCTATCCATGTGCTCTTACTACCCTACACACCCAAATGACTTTGAGTGGAGACTGACAGGCCACAGTCTACATCATCACCAGTCAGCTTCTCACATCGTCCTGTACTCGCGCCGTCGGGCACTATTTTATGTGCCATGACAGCATACGAGCAACAACCAGCTCCATGACTCTTGGACTAGAAGTCACAGATGGGGTCTCACAGATCGATACAGATTGGCACCAGGGACACTGGAAGGATTCCAGTGAAGAGGAAAAATTTCAGCCACATACCCAAAACATGTGAAGTGTGTAACAATCAAGCGACACATTAGGATGTCCTGGGAGAAGTCAGGAACTGGTCTGGCAGAGAATAGAAATAAAATATCATTCAGAGACCCATTATAACTCAGCATAGACATAATGATACTTTCATGTTAGAATAATAGTTTCTGAACAAGGAGATATCAATTAATTTATGAGTGATTTTTTTTGTCATAAGACTGATTTCTCCTCCACTTGCATGGACTTTGAAGATTCACTTTTTTAACAGATACTAGAAAAAAAAAAAGCCGTTTAAAAGCTGCTTGACAGAATTAGTCATTATATGAAGAAATACAATTTATTTGGTTAACCTGGAGAAAGAACATTATAGGAGAGCACAGAAAAGTCACTTCTGTAATTCCAATTTTCCTTATGATAACTGCCTCTCAGACACATCTCATCCACAGCCATCAGACCATAAAACCAGGCTATTAAGTCAAAACTTACACTTTAAAAATCCACAAAACCTTGTGCTAGGAACATGAACCATTACCACTTTAGTTATTTAGGAGGTCTGGGCATTTTCAACATCATTACAAGGGGCCATTAGATGGACCGAATCCATAGTCTTTATTGATTTAAGAGTCATCCAACTGTACTTAGCTACGTGTTACTCAAATGAGCTACTATTGAGAGATTATGGCTTTTGGAGTTTTACATTTATACTAGGAGGCAGCCAGGAAAACTATACATTAGATCCAGCATTTCAGTTTGAAGCCTGAGGTGTCATTAACTCCAATTAAGTTTCTTTTCTCTATCTCCCATTTGCCACACTAATTTTTCTTGTTGGCTCTGCATGTGTGAGAGCAGACCACAGCCGAGTGAGAAACCCAGCACACAGGGAAAAGCAGTTACAGTGATTAAACAGTTTTTCTGTGGTTTATTATTGTTTTTTTTCCCTTCTGATTTTTTCTGTAGCCATCTATAGGAATATTTATATATGTATTTTTGACTTTCTGCAAACCTTGTGTGGGGGTACAGCTGCCACCCCCCCACACACCTCAGGCCACACTATGATCTCAGAAATGCTCCTCGGGCCTTGGCCTTTACAAACAGCACTGGGGCTGAGCTCCTCTTGAGCTTAACAGAAACACTGTCTCTTCCCAGGAACTTTTGTTGTCTAACAAGCTCCTGTTTTTTTAATGAACAGCCTTGGAAACTTATTTTTCTTGCCTGCATAACAACACAAGTGGAACAATTTTTTGTTACCGGACTTTCAAAGAAAGTTACTGAGCTGAATTGGATCCAGGATGGAAAATTACTATGACTAAAGACAACTCTCTAGCAATCCTATAAACAGCAGTCCTAAGGGAGACCCTTGGAGCTCTCCTGAATCACAGGGGGCTTCAACCAGCACTCGCCCTCAGAGTGGGATGGCTCTCAGCTGCTGAACTCTCAAGCTTGCTGTACTCTGAGGACTGCGCTGCACACCGCTGCCAGAGCTTAGGCTGATACCCCCACTCCTTGAGGCTCAGATCCTTGCCCATTGGGAAGATGCAATGGCATCCGACATGAGAACTTCACTGAACTTGAGGGAAGTTTACCACCTTAGACATACTCCTTTAGGTCTCTGTGTGTGCAAGTGTGAATATGCTACAGCAAATATACTACGAATGTTGATCTTGGATTCTGAAGTATGTTAAATTTGTGAGTTAGGCCTGTGAGTTGCTGTAGTGCTATATAAATTCTATAGAATCTTTGGTAAATTGTTTAAATTAAGTGCTGTTAAGTGCTGTTACTTTAGGCCTAAACTGTTGGTCAAATCTGGGGCTCAGCTTGGCAACGGGCTCCCCTCTGAACCTTGCAACTCAACTGGAGGGTCCCCGTCATTTCTTTTATCCTTACTCTTTCCCATCCTTACCCTTTTTCCATCACCAGCCTCCACAAGAGATCATTTTAGGTTGACTTTAGTTATAGATTGATGTAGTTTAGATTTTAGTTTGATTTTTGTCTGTGTACTTTAACCATCTAGTAAGTAGTAGAGTGAATGTTGCCAACAAACTTTGTTGTGCTTTCACTTTTACATTAAACCTGCTTTTGACAATACCTTTGCCAGTGATTCTTTGAGCCACCTAAACCACTCATTTGTGACACACTGCAATGATAGTGCAGCACAAACATTTTAAAGGTATCTGTGGCCACATCTCCTAGACAGAAAATGGATGATGTGATCAGTTAGTACTGCAGTTGCATAATTTGTCTTCAAAAAATCCCTTTTAACTTTTTCTGCTTGTTTTATAGCATTTGACCCATCTTCTATTCCACATAGAACAACCTCAGTGCTAAACCCGTGCTATTGGAGAAGTTCTCCTCAGCAGGAGCACATTGTTAACCCAGGAGGACCCACTGTTTTCCTCTACAAAATATGGTTGGGTTCTGCACAGTCTCAAAAAAATCCACTTCTTCAGTACTATCAGATTATTAGCATTGGCCATCAATTCATTCTAACAAAACCACAGGCAATGTTTCTGCCACCAAAGATACTTAAAAGATTGATGGCTTGAACTTGCCTTGAAGCATTATGGAAAATGACTGACATACTAATGAACAACAAAAAATGTTACTGTGAATACAGAGAAAACTGTTCTAGCTCAAATTCCCAAAGATACTTGAAGAATTTTACAGTTAACTGCAAGAGACAGGATTTCAACCTCAGGTTTTTTTCTTTCCTGACTATTAGAAACCATGTAACCCCTGTCTAGCTAGTTTATGGAATAATCCCCATAAAATCACGAATTTATACTGACACAAAACTTTTTATGATGGGATGGAGAGCAAGATAGACATTGTGGCTCTGAAATCCAAGCCCAAAGACTTCATTACTTTCCAAATTAACCAGACAGTAACACTTCCTGCAAATGTCTATTCATCCCTCAAAAATATCTTTTTGTATTACATTCCCTTCATTTTACTTAAATTGATATTTCCAAAACATGAAAGTTTTATTCTCTAAACATTATTCTCATAGCATTTTAAAATTACTAACTCCTTAAGAAAGATGTTATTATCTTTAAACATATTTACATTTTATAACAAAATCTGAAACCAGACCTATTGATGTAACATTCAAAGTTAGTTATTTTGCAGTCTTTTCTGCATAATGAATGTTAGGTAGTTTCAAAACTCTGGTTTGCACATAAAACACACAACGGAAGTACAATATAAATAAAATAGTTTATTACAAGTATTTTAAAAGAGCTCTACAATATGCTTTCAAAACATTTTATACAGCATTTTGTCTTTCAATATGAAACAATTCACCTAGGGAGAAAAAAATCTCAATATATAACTATAGTCATTATTAATGTACTGAATTTGTCTGTCATACAAAAAGCATAGTAACTACACACTTGTTTCCGAGTATTTTTCCTGGTTTTATTCTCACTGAAAATGGAAAAGAATAACATGTATGAAAATAATTTTGCCCTTCATATTCACCAAGTACTACCAAGTTCATGCTACCTCAAAAAAAAAAAATCAAACCCATTTTGCTTAAATAAATATGGATCTATTTAAATACTGAAAACAATGTCATGTATCTTACAGTTATGTTAATTTAGAAATAGGAGTAAGAATTTCAGGTTTCAACTACTCAAAAGTTGCATAACAAAGAAAATAGCCTAGAAGGTAGTTTTTTCAGAGGAAAAAAAGAAACAAGCTTCATTCTTGTTCATAATGTATGAAGCTCCACTGCATTTTCACTTCTTGCCAGCCCCACTGGCACAATGGACAAAACCATCTACTTACCAGAAAATATAACTACAGATTCTATTAATACAAAATCAGAATTACTTAATTTCAGCTAAAAGTAATTTTCAGTCTCTTACATTTAATGTAATGAGAACACGACTTCCTGACAAAACTGCTCATCTGAGTTATTATCACATCTTAGAGAACATTTCTTTTACTGGTTCACTATATAGGCTAGAAGGAAAGGAGACTGAACAGATAGTAAGCCCATTTGTAACATTAATTTCTTGTCTTCTTTTCCTACAGAAAAATAGCTCAGTAAAGTATGAATTGCCCAAAAATGCTATAGAAGGCAAGGGATTTATAAGGAAGTGGAGTTAATGAAGTGGTGAAATTGATTAATTGATTAAAAATCCTAACATTATAGCATTGTCTCCTTGTATTTTATATAAAAAGGGAAATGATCCAATTCCTCATGTATAGCTCTCCAAGCACATTACAAAGCAGTTATTTTTTTCTATCCTATAGAAAACAGAATGTTCTATAATGCCACATCAACATTCTTCTCATTAAACTTTCTCCCCTTTTTCTACTCTCTTCTTTTTTTGTGTCTTTTATCTAAAAATAACCATTTTTTTTAAAGTAGGGGATAAATACAGCATGTCCTTTGCTTGCAACATATGAGGAGCCAGAAGAAACTAAAAGGACCTTTTTTTCCTTATTCCAAATATTACCTTTTCGTCTTCACTTTTCTGATAGTTATCACTGAACATAAAATATTATTTGGAAAAAGGCAAAACTTTTAAACTATCTTATTAACGTAACTCTGCAAATTGCTGCAACACTATTGATACAATACGAATGTCTATTTATAAATTAATTTAACCAAAGGGAATGCAAAGAGTGTGTGTGTGGGTTTGCTGCATTTTTAAAGAACATCTTGACAGTAGTATCTCACAAATTGTTTCAAGCAGACAGTTCTAAAGACAGTAAATTAACTTCACCACATCATCTCTGTAATACAAAATACAACCCCCTTCAGTTAATTGTTTGGCCTAATATAAGTCTTTTATAATTATGCAACCAAAAAATTTAAAAATATTATTTCATA
Source organism: Oreocharis arfaki (assembly GCA_013398015.1). Classification (NCBI taxonomy): domain Eukaryota; kingdom Metazoa; phylum Chordata; class Aves; order Passeriformes; family Paramythiidae; genus Oreocharis; species Oreocharis arfaki. The sequence goes on along the minus strand of VZRR01004102.1, from coordinate 31,431 downwards.
GGATATTATCCAGTTTTGATAAAACTAATACATTCTCTGCTTGTTCCTCAGTGGAGCTAAGCTTTAAGCTCTCTTTAAAGTGAATAAGGTGGTGTCTTTTCAAATGTGGGGCCTGTCTGAATTTTTTTCCACAAACTAAACATTCAAATGGCTTCTGTCCAGCATGCATTAGGTGATGTCTTTCAAGCTTAGAAGGAGATTTAAAAGTTTTAAAGCAGATACTGCATTGATATAATTTGTTAACAACTTCACTTTTTTCAGTACGTTCAGAAAAATCATGCCAATAGCTGTAACAGCTTTGCTCCGTTTCCAGCAATTTACTGCACAAATACGGCTGTGGGTTTCTACTGCTGGTGTCAAGAGCAAAATCCCCTGACTCGATTTCAACTTTGATTTCAGCTGCTTGGTTTGACTGAATCAGCTCAAATTCTTGAAAGCCAGATGGCTCTGAAGGTGTTTGAGAATAACCTGAATAACCCACAGGCTGAGAAGACTTAAATTCAGTGTGATGTCCCTGATGATTGAAAAGTTTGTTCAGGTTTTCAAATTCTACCTGGCAAACAGGGCTTTTACAGGGTCTCTTTTCGGCATGGGTGAGCTGATGTCTTTTTAAGTGAGCTGACTGTCTAAATGTCTTCCCACAAACATTACAGCCAAAGGGCTTTTGTCCCGTGTGTATAAGATAATGTCTTTGAAGTTTGGATGAAGATGGAAAAATTTTTTCACATCTGTCACATTTATACACTTTGTGTCTGTTATGTATATTTTTATCAGAAGCTGTAAAAGCACAGTGAAGTACCTCTGGATTATCAAAGAAACTATCATTGGATGAACCATAAAAAGCATCCTCTTTATTATCCAGTGAATCATCAACGTTTAACATGCTTTTACCAGGAAGCACACCTTTTAAATTACTGCCCAGGTTGGGAGGTTGTGGGTACTCTTGCCACGGTAATGGCACAGCGAACATCCTTTTCATCCGATTACGAACTGACTTGTGCATGTCACGCTTGCTCTGGCAATCCTTGGACAGTTTAGTGGACACATGCTGATCACAACGCTGATCTCTAGCTGCAACCAGGTCAGGACTTCTAATGTGACCTGATTTAATTTTTTTTCTGTCACTCAGAGAATAATCTGCTGCCTTTCCTCCAGTACGCTTCAGTTTCATCAGGGTCTTATTTTTCCTGTTGACTGTGTGTCTGCATGCTGTTGTACCATTATTTGAACCTCTGCTCTCTCTTGAATAACATTTGTGCAACTTTAGAACATGCTCTGTTTCAAAACACTGCTCACACGCTGGGCACTGAAAGGGTACAATATAAATTGAGTGCACATCAAGTGGGTCATTCTCCTCTGACTTGTGTGTGTCAGCATTCTCAAAACTATCCCTCTTTCCTTCCAACAGGTTGTGTGGTCTGGGATATTTAAGAGCCTTTGCTTTGCATACAATATTGGGGAAAGTCTTATTTCTCGCATGGAGCTGTTTATGCTTCGTGAGTTTGCTCTGTATTTTAAATCCCTTCTGACAAAAACAGCACTGAAAAGGTCTTTCTTCTGTGTGTGTGAGCTGATGAATTTTCAAGTGTGTTGACTGTCTGAAAGATTTGCCACATGAAGAACACTTAAAAGGTTTTTGGCCAGTGTGAATAAGGAAGTGTCTTTCTAGCTTGGATCTTGATGGAAATGTCTTGTTACATGATTCACAAGTGTGTGCTTTCTTCTTTTTCCTTCTGGCACCATGTACATGATCTGACTTGAGACACTGATGCAGCATCCACCTCTCTTCAGTCGTAAAAGGTTTCCAGCACACAGAACAATGAAATATGCCACAAGTGGCCCTGTCTTGCTCAGAATTCACATAGTTTTCTGCTTCCTTTGTATCATAATTTTCATTATGAAGCTGCTGATGCTTTAAGAAAGTGATTACATTTCTGAAGTTTCTGTAACAAATAATACACTTAAAAGGCAGATTATGGGTTAACTGATGCCTCTCCAGGTGGACTAGCTGCCTAAATGTTTTATTGCATACATGACATTCAAATGGCTTTTGACCAGTATGTATGAGATAATGCCTAGCTAATTTTGATGGAGTTTCAAACTGTTTATAGCACATGTCACAAATATATGGCTTTTTCTTGGGTATCTTGACAGCTGTTACGCAATGCTGAACTTTTAACATTTTTAAAAGGTAATTACACCTCGCCTACGCTTAATTTCTTCAGATAGGTATTTCAAGTGAAATCATCAAGTGCACACTAAGATGTAAAGCTGTAGAAGCAGCAAATTTTCTTAGGAGAGAGATTCTTAAATTCCACAGGTCCCTAAAATAGGAAAAAGAGAATTATTTAGCCTATATTAATACATAATTGCCTACGTTTGTCCCTTGTTTTCTACATAAGATACCGAAAGTATCTAGATTAGCATACTCTTGATTTAATTTAAAGTATTTTCCTTGTAACAAAGTAATCACTAGTTATGTTACATGACACAGAAAAACTAGATTACTTTCCAGAAGAAAAACAAGTTTAAATCATCTGTGCTGTAAATGCATGTTCTTCTAAATAATACACAGTTCAGCTACACCATATTCATCAAAAAAAAAAATAAAAAATCAAGAACTTATTGTAATAAATGTCTTCACTACAGCAGTAATTCTAACTCCCAAATATAATATTTATGAAGATGGGAGAAAAAGAGAAGGACTAAGATTTCTTGCGCTTCAGAAATACGTTAAATGAATGCAGTGTTAGTAAAAAGAAAAACACTTTGCTTCAATATATTGTTAAGTTTACTATTCAAGTTTCTGCATCTTATCAAGTGTATCTAGAAGTATAATCAATTTTTATTTCTCTCAAAATGGCAAATGCTGGAGCCAGTCAGCAAGAGCAACACACTAGTCATAAACTATAACTGTAACAAAGACAACTCCCGGAACATGAAAAAAACACAGGTTATGTTCACAATCTCACTATAAAGCTAGAATATCAGGGTTGTGATACCTAACCATGCTTATATTGTGACATCATCATGAATACCAAAGTAGTTATCATAATTAATCATCATGATTGGTTCAATCTAAACCAAACAATGAAATAGTTTTACTTTCTTCGAATTTTCAACTGAGAGAACACAAATGAGCAAGCTACTGTGTCTCAGCTCAATGACTTACAAACAAGAAAAAATAATCTGCAAGCTCCTGAGTACATGAAAAGTTATTAAAATGTCCATAGAACAGCTAGAAAGTACCTCAACCAAACATTTAGCCCAAGCTTTCCACTGTGAGGCCAACCCACATCTAGACAGCCTCCAAAGTAGTCTTAAAAACTTCCAGTGAGGAGGTTCCTTAACCAGGGCTCCTGCTTTGACATGTCACCTCATGAAGCTTTTCCTTGCACTCAGCTGAGCCTTTCTTTACTACAAAGTTATTGTCAGTGTCCTCTGTCACAGTTTCATGTATTCAAAGTCTGCTTTCTCCCCTTTTGTTTTAAAACTAGGAAAATTCTGGGGTTTTCCAAGCATTGCTTCTGGGTCCACAAAAAAAAAAAAAAAAATTGGTATTTTTAATCATCTCTGGACTACTTTCAATTGGTCACTTCATTCCTAAATTGCAGCATCTAAGACAGATTAAGTATTCCAGTCCACAAGCATAGTACAAACAAGAGAATAAAAAGCCAATATAAAAGAAAACAGGTGAAGAGAGCAAACTTTTAAGCAAGAGAATAACAGCACCTGTGTGCTGTAGTATCAAACTACCACAAATTATAGTTAGCAGAAATGTCTTGTATATCTCAAAGTTATTACAAGTTGCAATATTCATTCAACATAGCAGTAGAATAAAAAATTAATTTCTTCAGTGTCTCCAAAACCCCTGTCACTTCACAAAGAGTGAGTCCTTATTTTTAAAAAAATTCAGAAGTATCCAAAGTCCCTATTCAAAGTAATTGCAAAGAATAAAAGCCTACTGCAATTTAAAGCAAGTTACAATGAGATTCAAGAACCATGCACAAAGACTGAAAATACCTGGTGAATCAAGATTTTTCTTAAGCTTAATGGAAAGAAGACCTGGTCATGAGGTAGAATTGTTCCACCCTTAACAGATATGTTCCTATATAACTATGGGCCTTAATAAGGAACATTTGGATGTCCGCCTTACCTGTGATTGTCACCACACTGAGGAGTTTCTTAATCTCACTGAAACACTTCAGGATAGCTAAAGCCATTGAGAAAGTCAACTTTTCCTTTCCTGTTCTCTTTTCCTGTTGAATTTTAGCAGCTACTCAGTTTCAGTCCTTTTGAAGATGCAAGAAAACACAACACTTTTAGGAGACCCCCTTTTCCTCTCAGTTGTTGTCACATCATGTAAAAGCTGGGAGTTTAGAGAGAGAGTAAGTGTGTGACACCAAGTGCTTTCTAGTTTGTGCTACCATGAAGCTAAAGATAGGCAGGCTGAGAAAAGGAGAAAAGATTCTCTGCTGTGCTGAGTTTCTGTGCAGCTCAAGGCAGCCTCCATTAGCAGGGAAAGAAAACCTCCTGAGGAAGAACTGTAAAGAGTGCTGAGTTTCAGTTAACATACTGTCATACAGATCTAATTTACACATCAGGAAAATGCTCAAACACTACAGTGACATGCAAAGAAAAAAAGTCCGAAGTAAGAGACAGCTGTGGTATATTACACAAGGGATTTTGTATTTAGCTTATAAATTTTTTAAGACTCTATCTGGTGAATGAGGAAAATGATCTGTAGTACAAGGTGTCAAAAGCAGAGTAGAGCTTCTTGCTGTGATCTCCTTGCCCTGTGAAAGACTGAAGGCTCAGATAAGGTAAACCAAGGGGATGCAAGGGAAGGACAAAGGAGCCAAGATGGGCATTACTGTGTGGCCCAAATATATTTTCAAATCCTATTTACTAAAGACAGGCTTCTCCACATCTATTTCAGGGTGCTCTGTGCTTTGGACATCTAAGGAATAAACATGCTACTGCTAAAGATCAAAGAGCGAAAGACAAGCTTGGAATATTGCTTCCTGCTAGCCTTGAAAGCACACAGGCTTGTCCTAATTAGAGTTAGAAAATGCACCTCCCTATGTGATAAGGATTTAGTTTATAGCAAAGGTCCAATTTAATATTAAACGGACACTACTTTTCATCTTGGCTGCAAGGTCATGCAGAAAAATATAATCAAGAAGTTACATAGGCCATTGAAAGTTCAGAGAGGACTCTCCTAAGTAGTTTCCTTAATATTACAGATGGCAGCAAGCTGCAACAAAATGAAAACATGATGGAAGAAAATTCTGAATTCCAATCCAGTCTTAATTAATCAGAAAAGTTTGCATTGTGGTGTTTTGGGTTTTTAAAACAAAACAAACAAAAAGCTCCAACAAAAAAGTAAACAACCAACCAGGAAGGGCACTTGAATAAGAATAAAAGCAAGATCTTCAATTTAAGACAGAATAATCAACTGGAAGGGGATATCCTACTTGGCTATAGTGAAAAAGACCTAGAGTCTAAGTTGGAACAGAAGGTGAATATGCCCAAGGCTACCATCCATACCAGGATGGGTGAACAGATGTAAAGCTTTGAGAGGACATAAGTCATCCTTACTACTTACTTACTACTGTTTAGAATTCAGCTGGAGTAGTCTATGCAGTTTTGAATACTGATCTTCAAATCGAGTCAAACATTTGAACTGATTGGAATGAATGAATTCAGAGAAGAGAATCAAGAATAATCTGAGCTTAAATGCAAAATATACATGAAAAGATTAAAATAACTGGAATATTTAAGTTAAAAAAGAGGAGACACAATTAAAAAAAAATAATACATACACCCCCTGCAAAACAAAGCAGAAGGATCACTTTTAAGGAAAACAGAAACAAGCTGTTCCCCAAACCATTTATTGTTGTGAATGAAACTGGCTTCAAGTTACTGTAGAAAGAATTCAAGTATATTATTGTCCTTACAGCTGCAAAGTGTTTCTTAATGAGCATACAAATAAGTTATGTGGGGAGATTGCTCTGCCTATATTGGAGGTCTCCAAAGAAGGTTGTACAAACACTTCTCAAATTCCCACACCCATACAGCTGACCCTATACAAGATAATATATTCTTGCTTGTTTTTGGTGACTTGTTGTTGTAATTCAAAACAGGTCATTGAGGAATTGAAAACTCAATATATTTCAAAATTTACTAGGTAAGATTCTTTGGCAGTATTGTATCTTCAAATCCTTGAGGCATGCTAATGCTTATAATTTCCCAGAAACAATTACATAAGAAAACAAATTATAATAATAGATGTATGAAGAAACATAAGGTGCCTCCAGTAACACTAATGGCACAAGAAGAAAGTGAAAATCTAGCTGCTGATTTATGAAACATAGCATGCCAGAGAGAGAGAGGAACCTGAGTACCAAGACAAACATGTTGCCCGCTCGATTTCCTCACCAGCTCTCCCGAGAGAAAAGTTTAGATTGCTACAATGGGGGAACAAATCATACCAGAAACGGAACCTTCACTCGTCAGTTATACAGAAACCAACATCAGGCCCCTCGAAGCTAACACTCTCCATTCTCCCCTGTTTTCCATGTAATTTTCCCATATACTTCCTGAAGCAGACCAAAGTGAAAGATGTATGATGGTGAAGCACGGCTGGTTTAAGAAAAAACCTACGTTCTGCTTCAGGGGCCTGAGACCTCTGGGACTGACACCAACACTCCCCCAACCGGACACACGCAAATGCAGTTAGAAACCTAAAAGCAGGTGGCGAGGCGGCCCTTACGGAGAGCAGACAGCACACAAACACACACATATATACCCACGTACACATAATATACACA